>CAUYRT010036259.1:0-64673 GCA_963574885.1 Lepilemur ruficaudatus
CACATTTGCATTTTCAGTGCTCTGAGACACAAGGCAGAAGACTGCTAACCTGCATGTAACTCACAATTTGCCAGACTTACCAACCACAGAGCCCCCTTTAAGTTCTGCACAGTCCCTACAACTGTCCCAAAGAACACTGTGGGAACCCCTCTCTACCTTGGGGCTCACCACCCCTGTCTTTTGACTTTTAGGTACTTTTTCCACCTAGGGAAATTCCAGGGCAGAGGAGATGCAATGTGGGAGCATGAGCGGCTCTCAGGCTGGCCTTATTCTGGCCTCAGTGAAAGGCAAACCCTCCCACATGCCCCACTGCAGCCCCTGCTCTGGGCAAAGATGGATGAGAAACCCATGCTTAATGCATCCTGCACGCTCCCCTGAAGTTCATTAAAATGCCTTTACCCTGAGAGTGAGAAGGCCTGGGGGTGAGTCTCAAATGCAATCAGAAGCCTTCAAAATAATTTATGGAGCCACTAATTGATCCACTCTCCTCTCCCTCCCCTCCCAGGTGAACCAGGAGCACCAGGCAGTATCGTGACTTCAGGTAGGCAGGTCTGGGAGGGACCCTCCTTCTTGTGTCTTTGTCTCTCATGTGCTGAGCACCTGCCCTGGCTCTGCCCTCCAAGAAGTGCCAGTCTGCAGGCATGGTGCTCTGGACAGGATATGGCTGTGAGCTCTTTGGATTAGCAGCGGGGGAATGGGGGAAGTTCAGCTGTGAGGAGAGGAAGAAACTCCAGCCTGTGCAGCCCACAGCCTGGCTAGGGTCCCAGCACCTCAGAGCAAGAAGAGCAGGGCTGAGTGTTCCCTGTGCCTTCTATTTGCAGAGGGGTCATCAACGCTCACCGTCCCAGGCCCCCCAGGACC
Organism: Lepilemur ruficaudatus; assembly: GCA_963574885.1. Classification (NCBI taxonomy): domain Eukaryota; kingdom Metazoa; phylum Chordata; class Mammalia; order Primates; family Lepilemuridae; genus Lepilemur; species Lepilemur ruficaudatus. The sequence continues at coordinate 862 of CAUYRT010036259.1, forward strand.
TCCTGGAGCCATGGGACCCCCGGGACCTCCAGGTGCCCCAGGTCAGTCCATTATTTTGCTTTGTCCCAAATCAGCAGCAGGTCTCGGCTGCATCGACGCTAGCCATGTTTTCTCAAGTGCTAAAACCCAGGGTGGGAATGTGGGGGAGAGAGTAAGGAGTTTGGCCTGAGAAAAACAAACTCAGTCGTCTGAGAAAATGAGGTAGGTCAGTTACCCCACCTCACCACGGAGGAGGCCGACGCTGCTCTCACATTCACAGGCAGGAAGGTGGAGGCTCACGGCCAGGAAGCAACGGGGCAAGGATTTCACCCAGATTGTCCTAGAGCCTGTGACCAGGCAGAACACTTGAGTCCTTTGTTTCCTCTTGGAAAATAATTTGTTAATATGCATCAAGGGCAACAAAAATGCTAGGAATCTATTAGGAGTAAATATCCCCACATCGTCCAACAATGATGGGATGGTGACGAACACATGAAGACTTCTGAAGGAAGTTGTTAGGAGATAACAGTATCATTTGAAGAGCAGGGGACTCAATAGTGCCTGCTCTGAGGCTGCCAGTGTATTTTTTACAAGATACAAAAAACATGCTGGAAGGAAATAAGACAAAATATTCACAAGTTAAAGAATTATGGGCAATTTTTTTCCTATTTTTCCAAAATGTCTGTTATTTTGTTATATATATATATATCTTAATCATTTAAACTTTTTATATACAAATGAAGTACACAACTTAACACGACCAATGTATGCACCAGCCTTCCCTGCTCCAGTGAAAGGGAGGACACTAAGGGAACATAGAAGTCCCCAACCATTAAAGGACAGCGCCAGAGAGGGCAGCACTGCCCACCCCATGGTCCCAGGACCCGTCAAAGATGTTCTCACCAAGCTGGACCCAGGGCTGCTCTCACATTGCTTACTGCTCTCAAATTCAAATAAGCAAGTTGGCATCCTTGGGCCACTGTTCCATGCCTTGTGAGGAATGATGTGTGTACTCAGGTGGCTGAGGTGTGACTTAGCCTTTTCTTCCCAACCCCATTTCCAGGCCCTGTTGGCCCAGCTGGTCTCCCAGGACAGCAAGGTATGTCACACCCTGAAAGAACAGATGGCTGTGGGCTCAGTGAGGACGACTTTCCTCCCCCGGGATTGTGGGGGGTGGACTCGGGCCCCTGTGTTTTAGATGAAGAGAGACGTGTGTTTTGGAAAAGAAGGCTAGGGGTCGCCAGGGCTCTTCACCAGGAACCTTGTAAGGCCTCAGCTGCCAGGGAAGACACCTCTCCTTACCCCCTCCCGTGTTTCTGAGAAGGTCCTCGGGACAGGGAGATGGAGATTGAGGCTCTGTGGCCCCCTGGTCAGGGTCCAGCTCGGCTATTTTCACAGGCCTCAGGCCTTTTGTGACAGACCTTGATAATCCCGCCATCATTCCACTGTCCAGCGATTTAGCCAAATGGGGAAACAGGCTTAGGAAAAGCTGGCCCAGCCCCCTCTCCTGGGCCCCGCCCCTTCCCCTGGGCCCCGCCCCACACCTGGCACTGGGCCAGCCTCCTGAGGGGAAGCAAGAACCGGTTACTGCAGGCAGCGCCCACCCTAACTTTGTGTCCTCCCAACAGGCCCGCGAGGGGAGCGAGGACTTGCTGGCGAATCGTTCCTGACTAGTAGCAGCTCCATCTCCGAGGTCCTCTCCGCCCGTGAGTGGCACCTTTCCCCCTGGGCGGGTGGTGCTGGGGGCGGGTGTGGAGTGACGGCAACGCACTCAGGGCCTGTGGCCGCTGCACCAGCGGGTCATCCCCGATGTGAAGGTGTGAGGATGAGCAACCCTCCAAATGCAATGAAGGCTAAAAGGAGCGGCAGGGGTTTGTCTGCGGTGGGAGACTGAGGGTGGGGCAGCTGTGGAGGGCAGACCCGGCCTTGAAAGTGCGTGTCTGGCAGGAGTGCAGCCCCCACTCAAAGAGAGCAGTGACAGGGGTTATGGGGAGGGCTGACTCCTGGTTCTTCTGCTCACAGAGTCCTTCAAAGAGCCCAGGTGGAGGGAGATGCGCTGGGTCTCCAGCTGGACACCTGGAGTGCCAGAGGGCAAAGGACAGCCACACCTGGTCCAGCGCTCACTGTGTGCTCTCCTTGTGTCAGGGCTTAGCATCCAGCCGTGTCTCACTGAGTCTTCACAATGTCCCTGCAATGTGGGACTCATTGACCCTGGTTTACAGAGGCGGAAACTGAGGCTGAAAGAGGTTAAGAACTTGCCCAAAGTCACCGGCTAGATGTGTCAGAGCAGGGTTCTGATCCCAGGCTCTCTGACACCCAAGCCCAGGTTCTTAGCCGTCATCTGTATGCTGTCATCAGCTGTCAGGGAGCTTCACTGCAGCCCTGTCCTGCCTCTGAGTGAGGGGCACCCTTAGCAGATGGGGTGCTGGAGGGTCCCGTGCCACGACGCAGGGTGCCTGGGACTGCCAGTCCTGCCGAGAGGTGGAAGTGCAGCAGAGAACAGCCTCCTGGCGGCTTTTGCTCATTTCTGTTTTCTTCTCTCTACAGAAGGTCTTGATTTACGAGGTCCCCCAGGCCCACCTGGGCCACGTGGGCCACCAGGTGAGCATCTCAGGGATCTTTGGAAGGTGGGGCATCTTGGGGAACAGGGGACAGCACTTGGTGAGGAAGCTGAGGTCCTGCTCCCAGGTGCAGTGCCAGCTCCCTTAGCCCAAGTGTCGCCTCTCCCACACTCTCTTCCACAGGGCCTTCCATCCCAGGCCCGCCAGGACCCCGAGGCCCACCAGGTGAGAGCTGGGCTCCCTGCTGGGAGGTGGGAGGGGGGAGTTGAGGAATGGGCAACAATGGGACCCCAAGCCCAGACCCCTCTGGGCTGCCTCTTAGGAAAAAGTTTCCCCACCCCATCCTGCTGGGCAGAGGCTTCCCAGCCCTGCTCTTGGCACTAGTAAGTTTCGGGGGTTCTCTTTTCTAGGGGAAGGCTTGCCAGGCCCGCCAGGCCCACCAGGATCTTTCCTGGCCAACTCAGGTAATGTTGGGGAGTCGAATGACACCTCTTCTTCACCTCAGCCCTCGCCCTGGCACCGGCTGTGGTCACAGATGTGGTCTTCCTGGCCAACTCACCATGCTTCCCTCTCCTGACTTTCCACGGGGGCACGTGTGCATGATCTTCCTGCTACCTGCTGCTCCTGGGGGAGTAAACCATGCCAACCCAACCACCCTGGCGGCCTGGCCTGAAGGAGGGAGCCAGCTCTGCCCTTGGGGAGTTTCTGTACTGACTGGGGAGACCTGGTTCCTGTCCTCCAGGAGCCCAGGTCTGATAAAGCAGATAGGACACAGGCACATGAACTGAGATACATGCTGACAATACAACATAGCAACTTAAGGACATCACTGTAGAGCAGACATTAGGCCAGAACTTGTCCCTAGTAGAATTCATCCATCTATTCATCCATCATCCACCCAGCCATCCATAACCATCCATTCATCTGTTCATTCATTCATTCATCCATCCGTTCATTTATTTTTATGTCCAGTCTCCCAGCCATCCAACCACCCATCCATCCACCCACTCACAAGTACTGATTGAGCATCTACAGTGAGCCAAGTGCTGTGCTAGGTGCTGTGTCCACACTCAAACTATTTCTTTCCTCTGCAGAAACCGTCTTCTCTGGCCCCCCAGGCCCACCTGGCCCTCCAGGCCCCAAGGGAGACCAAGGTGAGAAAGCATCTCAGGGAGCCCGGAAGCCCCTGTGTGTCCCCTGCTCACCCACCAGTCAGCCAGGAGAGTTGGGACGAGGCTGGACGAGCTGGGGCATTTCTTCCTCCTCCTGCCATGTCCCATTAGGGGCTTAGCAGCCTGGAGCATGGGGTGGGGGTCGGGGTAGAGCACAGTGGTCAGGACCTCCACATGAAATTCCCATCCTGTATTGCCTGGTGGAAGGAGAGGCACGAGGAGCCCCTAGTACTGTGTCTGCTCCAGCACGGAACCCCCGTCCCCTCCTCCATGGGCCTGTGGAAGTCACAACTCCTGGTTAGTACCTGTCTCACGGTTCTCTGCCTCCTTTCCCCAGGTCCCCCAGGTCCCCAAGGACACCAAGGTACAGTAGGGCTGGCATCAAGCAAAACCTGGGGGAATGGTGGGGGGTGGCAAAAGCTGATCTTTGAAGAGCTTTGAGCTTATTGGAAATGCATTTGGTCCAAACGAGCGTGGGGGGGGTCAGAGTGTGTCTCTGTGAATGGGTGAATGTTTATGTGCATGTGTGTGGTCAAGTGTATGTGTGTGAGACTGTGTAGCAGCTCTAGGTACTGCCCAATAGGCGACACAGCCCCACCAGCATGGATCTTGGGGAGTCTCTAGGGGTGCTCTTGGGGTGTTGGGGGCAGGGCAAGGAAAGTGAGACTGACTGTCCCTCTCTTGGTTCCTTAGGCGAGCGGGGCCCCCCAGGGTTCTCGACCTCAGGTAAGGGCTGAGCCCCGCCCCATTCTGGCTGCAGCCAGAGCCCCTCCCGCCCTGGCTGACGGCTCTGTGTGTTGTTGGCTTCCAGGATCCAGTTCTCTCGGACTCAACCTGCAGGGACCACCAGGCCCACCTGGCCCCCAGGGCCCCAAAGGGGACAAAGGTCAGTGAGGGAGCAGCCAGGAAGTCAGGGCAGGCCTGGCACCCAGAGCCCAGAGCCTGAGGAGAAAGCAGCAGTGCTGTTGCTCCCGAAGGCTTGGGAGGGAGAAGAGGCTGGAGGAGGGAGAGGCCAGAGGGAGGGAGGGGCGAGCCGGTGGACACGCAGTCTCTGTGCACAGGACTCTGTGGTGTCATTGCAGAAATGTGGCCAGGAGTCGTGGGATGATTGTTGAGCCTCACACTAATGAGTGTGGCCGGGCTTAACCGGGGAAGGCTTCCTGGAGGAGGTAATGCCAACAGGGCTTCTCGTTTTGGATTCCAGGTGATCCTGGTGTCCCAGGAGCTCCTGGCATTCCTGGTGGTCCCTCTCATGGTAAGAACCAGAGGTGACCAAAGTTCCTCTCCCCAGCTCTGCCCCTTTCAGACAGTGGCTGCCGTGGGCACTCCTTTCCTCTCTTCTAGGGGATCCTTCTCTTTGCCATGGTCCCATTTTCTCCCCTGAGAGAGACCCTTCTCCCTCAGACCGTGGAAGCAATGCCTGGGCCCTGTGTGTCTGACCCTGGGCTACAGAAGCCAGCTCAGGCCGCTTTCTCTTTCCTGCAGGAGGGTCATCGAGCACCATGTACATGCAGGGCCCGCCCGGCCCCCCAGGGCCCCCAGGGCCTCCAGGCTCCATCAGCAGCTCTGGCCGGGAGATTCAGCAGTACATCTCTGAGTACATGCAGAGTGAGTGGCCGGCCACCCAGCCTTGTAGGCCTCGTAGGGCAGTGGGAGTATGTGAGTGAGTGAGTGAGTGTGTGTGTGTGTGTGTTGGGGAAACACTCTGTGCAGCCAGGCCCGGGTCTTCCACCCCTGGAGCCAGGCCTGCAGGCTAGGAGCCCCCCGATACCAGCCTCACAGCTGCGCACACAGCCTCGTCCTAACCCCCCCACACACCGGGGAAGGGTGGCTGGCACCCTCCCACCTCATGCCTGCACGTGGGTCATTTGTCAAATGGGTGGCTGACCGGAGTCCTGTTGGACCACAGCACCCACAGACCACCTGAACCTGACCCAGTACAGGCTTCTGCCTCAGTTTCTACATCGGTGATGAGGGAAAAGACAAGAAGAATCTAGGCACCCTGCTGGCGCCCTGCCTTGGGCCCGTGTGTGGGGTGGGGGGGCGGGCCAGGCATTTTATCACATGCTCCAGGTCACCTCTGTGGGGAGGACCTGTCCTCTTGGGGACAGGCTTGACTGTGCTTTATTCCTTTGTTGGCAGGTGACAGTATCAGATCTTACCTGTCTGGAGTTCAGGGTCCCCCAGGCCCACCTGGTCCCCCAGGGCCTGTCACCACCATCACAGGCGAGACTTTCAACTACTCGGAGCTGGCCAGCCAGGTCGTGAGCTACCTACAGAGTGAGCGCCTCCCACACCCTGGACTTGGGCACCTTCCTCCTCAGGGGCCGCTTTTGCTGCCAGAGCCTCCTCTCTTAATTTGCTGCTCTCTTTGCCCTTCTCCTGAATATGATTTTTAATTCTGCATTCATAATAATCAGGCCACTGGGACACAGCTTCAACACGGCTTGTTCAGGTTAAGAGCACACAGGAGACCGTGCTGAGGGAGCCTCTTGCACTTGGCTAACGTGCTCCTAACGGGCTCGTCTCACCTGTTCATAAGGACAGAGCCTTCAGGGCGGCAGTATCTGGTAGGAGTTAGGCTGATGCATATTCTTGAAAACAAACTGCATTTCTTACCAAAACAAACAAACAACTTTTGACCTTTTCATGCTTTCAGAATAGCTTCATAATGCCCCCATTCATTCGTTTCCCCCAAAGAAATGGCTAGTTGACGGGGTCTTTCAGATTCTGGAACAGGAGGGCGTTGCTCCAGTACCCGCTACGCAGGTAACCTGGGGTTTTCTTCCTGGCAGCTTCGGGGTACAGCGTCAGCCGGTCCGTTGCCTCCATCTCTTCTGAAGATATCCTGGCCATGCTGCAGCGTGAGTGCCTGTGGTGGGCTCAAGGGTGGGACCATTTTTGTTCTCTCCTGACCTCGTCAGGCCGCAAGTAGGAGGCAGTCCACAGGGCGAGGAGCCACTTGGCTCTCATCTCCTGGCTGAGTCAGAAACTGACGGGAAAGGGGGCAGCAAATCCCCCGGACCCCAATGCTAGGCAAGCAGGCTGTGCCCCTCAGGAGCCTGGCCAGGGCGGGCCTGCGAACCCAGAACTCATGAATGGCCCTTGGGAGCCAGTCTGTGCAGGGGCTGGGACTCCTGTGGTCTGGGTGGGTCCATGCTAGTACATCCTCTCCTCTCCAGGAGACGACGTGCGCCAGTACCTACGTCAGCAACTGATGGGAGCCAGTGGGGACGCGTCCCTCCTGTCTTTGGACTACGCAGAGCTGAGCAGCCGCATTCTCAGCTACATGTCAAGTGAGCGTCTGCCGCCTGGCCTGCCCTCTGCAGGCAGGATGGTCAGGAGGGCTGGTCAGGAGGGGCCTGGGATGAGGACTCCGTGCTGGGCTTCCCTGAAGTGGCCCCACTGACCTGCCAGGCTCCAGAATGGCAAAGTGAGCGTCATTCTGAGCTATTCAAACCTGCGACTCCAGAGCAGGTCAAGGAGTGTGGCAAACAAAGCCAAAACCAGTGTCTGGGGCTCTGACCTTCATGGAGTCCACACAGAACTCTCTCTCATGCACACATGCACACACATTCACACTTCCATGCACACACATTCACACCTCCACGCACACGCTCCCGTGCTCGCAGCAGCAGGATGACGCAGATGGGCAGCCTCGACCTGCGCTCTTCCGTAGCTGAGACGGTGACTCTGCAGTATTCCTCTCCGCCTCTCTCTTCCTGCCACCCCTTCTCTGCCCCCTTTCTCAGACCCTGCTTCCATCCAAATCCCTCCGGTGTGCGACCTCCTCTCCGACAGGCTTCTCTCTGCCTTCCCCTGCCTGATCTGAATCCACCACAGCTTGGGATTCTCTCCCCAGGTTCTGGGATCAGCATCGGGCTCCCTGGCCCCCCTGGGCCCCCCGGCCCCCCTGGCCTGCCAGGAACGTCCTATGAGGAGCTCCTCTCCTTGCTCGGAGGTGAGGATGAGCAGGGGATGTCTGTCCAGGTGTTCTGGGAGGAGGCAGAGCCCCTGGCACAGGCCAGAACTGACCCCCTGCCCTCCCCTTTGTCTCAGGGTCTGAATTCAGAGGCATCGTTGGACCCCCAGGACCCCCAGGGCCACCAGGGATCCCCGGCAATGTGTGGTCCAGCATCAGCGTGGAGGACCTCTCATCCTACTTGCATAGTAGGGCGCTGGCTGGGGAGCGAGGATGAGGAGGGCAGAGGGCAGCCATGGAAAGTTAGATCAGTGCACTTCAGCAGGGACTCCTGGAGGAGTGAGGAGAGAAGGCGCCCCTAAGTGAAGCCTGGCCTGTGACTGGGGCTAAACTGGGGCTCCACCTCCCAGTGACAGAAGGGCTGGGAGGAGGCAACCAGATTTGGGTTGAATGAGGCTCAGCCTTGGGAGTGGGAGGGCCCATGGGAGCAGCCATTCCTGGACGGTGCCGGGACGTGAGCCCTGCCCCTCACCCAGGAGGCCCAGCCTCATTGCCACCTTCCAGGAGGGGCCCACGGCGGGCCCTGGGCCCTGGCTGAATTCAGCGCTGCCCGCAGCATGGCTCTGACCCTTCTTTCCCTTCCCTTGCTCAGCTGCCGGCTTGTCATCCATCCCAGGCCCTCCAGGCCCTCCTGGTCCCCCAGGTCCTCGAGGTCCCCAGGGTGTCTCCGGAGCTCTGGCAACCTATGCGACTGAGAATAGCGACAGCTTCCGGAGTGAGCTGATCAGCTACCTCACGAGTAGGTGTCCTGACATTGGGTCCCCTGCCCCTCCCAGACCTCGCTCTTCTCGGTCAGTGGGGCAGCAAGTTGTTTGAAGAAACCGGGTCGCCCGGTGCAAGAGAGCCAGGGGTCAGCATGAGCCCGGTTTCTTGCCGACCAGCATTCTACTGCTCATGTACGAGGGCCCTGAAGTTCACTTCTGGTTGCTAAGAGGTGTTGAGACCCTGGGAGAGACCCTCTAACTCCCCAGTCTTTCTCTCCACCAAGATCTGAGCTCCCACTCACACAGCTCCCCACCCGGCAGGTCCTGACGTGCGCAGCTTCATTGTTGGCCCTCCAGGCCCCCCAGGGCCACAGGGACCACCTGGGGACAGCCGCCTCCTGTCCATGGATGACTCCTACCGTCGGATGAGCAGCTCCTCACGCAGCTCGTCCTCCAGCAGAGGCGGCTCCTACAGCTCTTCCATGGGCCTGGGAGGAGCCGGCGGAGGCACCCTGGGCGAAGGGGCAGCCTTTGGTGGGGCTGGAGACGGAGGCTATGGGGCAGCGGCAGGAGGTGGCATGTATGGTGGTGAAGGCGGGCCATACGCGGCTGGCTTTGCTGGAGGTCTGGATTACAATGAGCTGGCTGTTCGGGTGTCGGAGAGCTTGCAGCGTAAGTAGGGACGTTTAGGCCTTGGTGCTGGGGGGAGCAGGTGGGCATTTCCAGAGACTGGCCCTCTCGTGTTTAGAGCACCCAGGCTGTGAAGACAGCAGTCTGGAGTCAGATGGGCAGGGACTGAAGACAGGAGGCCCCCTCCTAATTCTTAGCCCACTCAGCTCAAAGGGCCCCTGTGCTGGAAACTAAGCTGCAGGGCACAGCACACTGGGGTCTCTGTGCTTCACTTTCCCAACACTGAACCTGTTCTCAGTCCCAGGAGAGTCGTTAGGGCCATGCTAGTCTTCTGGCCGGGCTGAGGGAAGGATGTTGGCTAGGAAGTCCTTTCACTCCGTAGTTTATCAGCACAGCTACACTTGCCTTTGCTGAAGGCCCGCAGCGGGCAGAGACCTGTGCCAGTCACATGGGAATACAAAGGAAGTCAGCAGGGCTGTTCCCTTGCTGGGAGTGTCACTACTTTAGGGACCCTGCCTACTGAAAAGGGTGACGGACGACCCCTGCTTCTGGCACCCACGCTCTGGTGTTTTACAGGTCAGGGCCTGCTGCAAGGCATGGCCTACACTGTCCAGGGCCCACCAGGCCGGCCTGGGCCCCAGGGGCCACCTGGCATCAGCAAGGTCTTCTCAGCTTACAGCAACGTGACCTCGGACCTCATGGACTTCTTCCGAAGTAAGGGCATCCCAGTTGCTCTCACAGCATCTGACTCACTGCAGTCTCACACGGGGCCTGCTCCAGAGACAACAGTCTCAGGCAAAACCTCCAGTTATTAACACCTGAGATGCTGAAAACTGAATAAATTCTAAACTTTATTTCCTCTTACAAGACCAAACTCCATCGCCATCTATCTATCTGTGTTACTTTGACCTCCCAAGCTTCAGGGTGACCTCTAGTCTAAGGCCAGTTTTTCTCCCCCTTGTAGCTTATGGAGCCATTCCAGGACCCCCTGGGCAGAAAGGAGAGGTGGGCTCCCCAGGACCCAAAGGTAAGTGGTGGCAGGAAGCCAGCCCCCACGATCCTACATAACAGTGACCTTTTGCTGAAAAGCAGCTCCCTTGCTGGTGCTACATTGGCTCCCTCATCCTCAGTCCCCACACTCATGCATCACTTAGTCATGTCCCTGTCTGTCCTTCTAGGTGACAGGGGCCCTGCTGGACCACGAGGTCATCCTGGACCACCCGGCCCTCGAGGGCACAAGGGAGAAAAAGGAGACAAAGGTAAGCCTTGGCTGCTGTGGGTTCTCGAGTGCTGCAAGGCAGGTGCTCTGTAGAGAAGCAAGTGATTTGTTCCAGAGCAAGCCTGAGAAATTCAGACAAATGCCAATCACTGAAGGCAGACACTGCCAAGAACAGAATTTGCATAACAGTCACACTCACAATGAGGGAGAAAGGAAGGCGAGTGCCAAGGCAGGGAGGAAAAGGAGAACCAAGCTGGTGATGAAAGGGGTGGGTGATGGGATGTAAATAAACGGAGTCTTTACAAAAGATTTAACCTTTGAAACCATCTTTGTAGGGGTCACAGTTGCAGTGATTGCCCAAGCTAAGGTCCCCGCAGACCACAGATATTTTTAAACTTTCCACTCATCATCTTTCAGGTGACCAGGTCTATGCCGGGCGGAGAAAGAGGAGAAGTATCGCCATCAAACCATGAGCAAGCTTTGGTGGGACAACCCCCTGGACCAGTTCTCTCAATGCGTATGACACTTAGGTCAAATGTCTCCAGAGGGTGAAAGCTGGAATCTGTCAACGTCCTATGGAGATAGCATAGCCAAATAGTCACCTAGCAACACTTGTTTTAGTCTGAACAAAATATACATATATAGAACTCAAAGATACACAATCTGAAACAGCTTCATTGGGTAGACTTTAAGAATAGCTGCAATGTTTTAGAATGAGACTAGCTTCTCTTCTATCTAGACCTGAGCTCCCTGGCTTCAGTTAATACTTAGTACAAGCCCCAACCTAGGAGAGCCAGCTACATAAACGTTGGCTCAGGAGTCTTAGAGCTTTGCCTAAATATGAGCCTAGAAAATGAAAGACAGGAATGGGGTGCCTTCCAGGAGGTGACACTTGATGGGGGTGTGTTCTGGTAACTGCTGCAAAGCTGTGCTGTCAGCTCCTTCCTCTCCTATCCACTCTGCATTCTCTGGTCACAGAAAAGAGTTGGCTAAGAAGTGACTCTTGCAACTGAAAAGAAATTCACTTCCCCTGTAGGAGGTGACAGGGTTTCTAATGGTTATCATATTCTATATGTATAGCATATTCCCACTTGCTTAGAAGTCTCATTGTAGCTATGATCTGTCCATAGGTCCATGCTAGAGTTCACAGGTACGTTATATTGAACTAGGCCACAGCAAACAGGAAAAGAAGGGTGAGGGGCAATGGGGAAGGAAGGGGGAGGGGACAGACTACCTGATGCTGGGGACAGATGGGTTCAGCTCCAGATGTCACCCTCTGTTCTGCACTCAGGAAATGGCATGGGGGACTGGGCATGGTTGGTTTTTAAGCACTTTTCAATGTCTAAAAACATTTGTAGGTGGTCTATAAGATAAAGTCATTTCAATTGTAAAATTTCCAATTAAAGGTTTTTTTTTCTTTTGTAGTATCATGTTTAATATGATTCATCTGACCAAAGAAATGTTAAAAAAAAAATTCTGGGTTAACAGGGTCTGACTAACACTATTACAAACACAAGAAAAAAAAAAGGTTTTATTTTGGGACACAGCTTCTGGCATTTCATTTATTCACTGAGATGTTTAAAGACCTTTGTCTGCAACTATTCACTCAATCTGGGCATATTACAAAGTATATGAGGGTTTTCCCTAAGCATGAGTTACTAATACTTGATATAAACACATATACAACAAATGAGCAACAAGATTATTTGCAATTAATGTAATGCTTTACCCTGGGGCAAATTATGACCACAAGGCAAGTAATATATGGAATATCAAAACTCCTATTAAAGAAAAATGTACAAATATCAAATGCCTCCAAGAAATTCACAGTAAAATCAGATACTCAAATTCAGAAGAGGCTATACTTGGCCAGCTTTTGAATTTACAACAAATTGTGACCTCTCAATTACTGGATAATTTTAAATGGGATTAAACTAAATCTACTTCTAAAAGACTGTGATGTTTGTTTTCCACATGGCCTCTCCTGAGTATCCCACGTATTATCCTAGAAAAAACACATCATTTAGTTAGTTCCACTGTATCAAACAATTGCTAACAGCAAAACCCAGTCAAGCACCCAACACTACATGGTCTTTTTGCTTCTTTTATTATATCCTGATAGCTACCTGCTGTGAATATGGGAATTTCAAAAATAAGAATTTCAAACAACTTTAGTTTTACTCTAATGAAAACTTACTGTATATAACAAATGCGATATGCCTTTTTAATAATTTTTTCAAAAGAACTTACCAGTTTTACCCAAAGGCTGAATTTAATTTTACATTTTCATAGCTTTGACTCTTGTTAAAAGTAGCTTCAGGGGCTTAAGTATTACATCCCCCTTAATAATGATTTTTATCTTGATTAATCAGACTTAGGAGTTTTTCCCTTGTTACTAGATTTACCTTAGTAAGATACCCAAAAATCTTCAAGTGAAATAGGGCAAAACTCCAAACTTGCTACCTTCTCTGGACAAAACCCAGAAAGAGGATGAGCAGATATATGTCCCCAGCTGGATAGCAATGGATCTGAGGCTCTTTTGTTTAAAAAAAAAAAAAAAGTCAAGAATGAGCTCAATAGTGCATGATGCTCCTTGATTAGAAAATGACATGCTTTGCCTCTCTCCAGCCAAGCTGAACACTTGCCAAATGATGCTGCCTAGTGTCTACCAAATCCTGCATGAACTTATCAATGACAAAAAGAGGTTATTTTATAGCAGAGGTAAGGTCATATGATTTGTGAAATATTTGGTGAGAAAAATAATCCATCCCAAGGGGAGAAAAAGGAAATATATATACATACATTGATAGAAATAGTTTAAGCACCTTTCAAAGGAAGAGTTGGCATGCTGAAAGACACCTTCCAGCAAATTACCGGTAAATACTACATTTGTGTGTGTGTGTGTATGTGCATGTGGTGTGGACTACAGATGGCTAGAAATGCTAATAAGTCTGGAAGGGTCAGAAGACTTGGAGGACTGCACGTTTTAAAATGTAACTAGGACCAAAAAACCTGCGAAGTGTTCACATGCAGGACAATCTAGTTTCAAAGATTCTCAATAAAAGACTGTTTCCCAAAACGGATTAAGAAATAACTTTATTTTTTGTGTCAATATCATGATTGAAAAGACATGTTGCTCTCAAATAGACAAGAGGCATAATCTGAAACAAAATTCTTTCTGAAAATTTAGCTTATGAACTCATTACACTGCAAATCAGAGAAAGATCACAAAAAGCTGCAGCCAACATTTAAAACTGGTAAAACACTCTATCCCAGGCTTAGTAGCAGAAATTTTAAAGCTTTATCAAAACCACATCAGCCACAGAATAGCAACAATAGAGGCATTAACTGTTGTGCCTTCAACTTAAGAAAAGCATTTAAAATATCCCATTTCCTATAAAAAAAATCATTTCCCAGAAAAGAATTGATTTATTTAATCAGAAGACTATTAGACCTGCAACACTCTTCTTCCACTTCAGTCTAGGTTTTCCTTTAATCAACATCTCTAGCTAATATTCTGACAGAATTTGGCTTCTCAGAAGTCTGTCATTTAAGCACAGTGTGGAATGGGAAAAAGTGTGTAGTTACAAGGAAACTAGAACAGTACAAAAAATAGTTACTTCTGAAACTCACTGATGCTCAAGAAATCAGAGACCCTCTATTAAAGTGGGTCTAACGTGCCTGAGAGCTTTGTGCTTGAGGGAATACTACTTAGAGGTAGCTCTGGTTCTGGTTTATATTTAATTACAATTTGCTGTATCCTATCACAGGAAAGTTCTAATATTTTCAGCAAAGTAAAAGCACTCTAAATTTCCTCCTTACCCACCCTATAGCTTCCCACAGAGAAGGGTAAGAAAAAGCTTAATGTGACTCCACATAAAATAGCAGCTAATTCAGCAATCCATACCCATGGTTGACAGGACTAGGAAAGGCAGCCTGGTGCCCCAAGCTCTAGGAGCTGGACCTACCAAAGTGTGCAGGTCTGGTGTGTTCACAGCACTCAGGAAAAAGAGAAGAGGGGACTGATTAGGGTGCACGTATGGAGAAGTTCTTTTATGCATTTCATGGCACATTCTGCCACAGCAACAAAACAACCAAATCAGGAAGAAATTTGACTGTACTCTTAGATTTCAAAGAAGTCTGTGCCCCTCACCCACTCCCTACCTACACTTCATGCAAGAAAGAATGATCACTATTATCTATTTGAATATAGGGCCTAACAAGAGGTGGGCCAGTATGGGTACAAACAGTATATTCTATAACAAAATATTTTTTGAAAAGATTCATATAATTTTAAGTATGAAAATGAATGCTTCACCTTTACATAGGTATCACTGTATAGTCTTGCACCCATATGAATACGGTCATGTTTGAAAGAGAACTCAAGCACAAACACTGAATTCAAAAGGCAGTTTTAAGGGAAATGCGAGTCGCTAACTTTACCCAGAGCATCAACCATGCCGCTCTGAGCCTCTCTCCTTGAGTCAATACTCTGAATGTCAAATTGAAAGGAAAAGAATCAAATATTCAGACCAAATTAATTAGGCGCCACAAACTTTAGCACACAGGGTATCATTTCAATGATACTGAAAAAATATCCACTGCCTAAAGTATTCATTTTTAAAAAGTTAATAAACTGAAAATTTCAAAGGAGAAAGTGGTTATGAGAACCTTCTCCCTACTCCGTCTTCAAATAAATCATTAAATACACTGGGCAACATTATACTGTCATTTTTATAACAATATAAACAATTTCCATCATCCTGAATATTACTTTATAAAGATATATATTTCAAAAGGCTTTAAAAACATTTTTCAACCCAGCATTTGAGAATAAAGCATTAAAAGAGTTTTGTATACAGTAACACAATCATGTGATAATTGTATGAATTTACAACCATACATAATATATATATGTATATATATTTATATAAAAAACAAACTTGGCCAGAAGTTAAGGCTACCTACAAAGTTGTCCAAGTTATGCTTGTCAAAACAATTACAAAATTAAAATCGCACATGCATTTTTAAATCATCTAAACCACTGACAAAATAAGTAGGTTCAGCATCTAAAGTTTTCAAATTAACTGCAAGAAAGTGCTACAGACATTTACATTTTCTTACAAATCAGTGTTCCCGCAAAGTTGCATTTCAATTTTTCACCAGCCTCAAAAGTAATACAACTAAAAACAAACTTTTATAATTTGGTACCTAGCACTCTTAAGAGAGAATAGGTTATAAATGGCAGGCAACAAGCATCATTTACAAATGTGCTGTCTCACACACCAAAGTCCAGTTCATAACACTGTTTGACCTGACACATGGTTGAAATTCTAAGCCTCAAAAGGGACCAAGAGTGAACATTTCATTAATAATTACACATATCAGCAACCATACGATAAAGGTTTCAGGCTTTTCCCACTCAAAGTAAATAATTTAAATATGAAACAAAATAAAACCAAAATGTAAGTAGCCCCATTTCAAAACAATGAAAAGTCATTTCTGACATTTGCCTAAATATTTAAATCCTTTAAAAAAAAAAAGTATTCTGAATAAATGCCTCTTTTAAGATTAATTTCAGAAAATATATTTATAAATATAACTCAGAGCCCGCAAGCTTCTCACAGAATTTTAAACGAACAGAATTCACTAAGATGGGGGAAGTCATTTAACTCATGTATTACTTTAGAAAATAAACTGAGACAGCTAAATCTATAATACTTTTAATTTGGTGTTTTACATTTCCAATTTGCACATCTAAAAGCTACTTTTTGTCTTTCCAAACTTTGTACAACATATATTTTAAGAAGAAAATTTCCATCAAATGGTAACAGGAACAAGATTTTTAACACAATAATGTTTAACGCTAAGGATGTTATGTCCTTGCTGATCAAAAAGAAAATCCTATTTTAGACTTGATTAAAATTTAGTGTTTTAGGCACTATCTTAATAAAACTAGCACCCTCAATTAATTATTAGCTCATGCCTAAATAGGTAATTACTTTCAACAAATTACTGAAATAATTTCTCTTTTAAAAGAGTTTGTTCCTATTTAATGATAAAATATATTTATTCACTGAATCAATC
The DNA here is from genome assembly GCA_963574885.1 of Lepilemur ruficaudatus. Classification (NCBI taxonomy): domain Eukaryota; kingdom Metazoa; phylum Chordata; class Mammalia; order Primates; family Lepilemuridae; genus Lepilemur; species Lepilemur ruficaudatus. The sequence continues at coordinate 17,196 of CAUYRT010036259.1, forward strand.
GAACATTTTGAGCAATTCATAGCTTTTTTATGAGAGCTGATTCACCAAAAGAAAATCATTTCAACCCTCTACAGCAGAGCTTCAGCTATAGAATTTAGGCATCATTGAGAAGGTAGAGCAGGTAAAAAGACATTTATTAATACTTAGTGATGTAACAGGTTTTTCTTAAATAACTTTAAACATTATTTCTCTTAACAATTTTTCAGGTAACAGTGTCTAAAGAATACAATTTTTAAGATTAATATACAAAATCACCTTAGGGAATTACTGCAAGATGCTACTTTGCCAACATGGCTCAGCATCTGTCTTAGTTTGTTTTCCCTTCATCTTTGCTTTAAAAAACCCCAAAACAAAAAACAAAAAAATACCTAGAAGGTGAGACAGGTGATTGTCTTCGTGAGCTATCTGATATAGACTGTGGAAGAAGATGAAGAGAATAGAATGACGTATTTAAAAAGCCAAACCCAAGCACAGAATGCTTCCCATGTTATGATCCAGTGGAATGCAAGCTAGGAATAGGATAGAATTTGGAAATACGGCTCTGTGCTGATGGGTTAAGGCATTCAGACTCCCCAGTCATTTTAAAGAACACTTCCTGTTCCTGCAGTTTCCTGGCAAACTCTTCTTCCAGTGTCTTAAAAAGAAAGGAAAAATAAAATTGTTATGTGCTGGTATTACATACAGAATTTATGCTGACAGCCAAGATAAAATGACTTGTCCAAAACGCTTTCTCTGTATATTATCCCAAAGAACACATGACTGCTCAATAGTTAAGATCATAAGCTTTGCACAGCCCTACGTTCAAGTCCAGCTCAGCCATATGAATGGATAACTTGGGTCCATTACTTAACTTCTTTGTATTAGAGAATCATTTAATTCCTCTGCTGTAAAATAGGAATAATACCACCTACCTCACTGATTTGCTATGTGAAGATTAAATGTGATAATGATGTACTTAATACATGCTATGCACTCCAATAAATGGCACCTATTATTAACTATTATCTGTTTCTTCCATGTGGCACTTATCTCTTTCTACTTTTTATTTTAGTTACTAATGTACCTGTCTTTTCTTCCACACTAGACTATAAGCGGTTTAAAGGTAGGACCTAAATAAGATTCACCTTTATATCTCCATAACGGAAAGCAAAAAGAATGCTTGATAAATATCTAAGGCATTATTGTGAACTGAATGTCTGTGTATCCCCAAAATTCATATATCAAAACTTAATCCCTAACGTGATGGTATTACGAGATGGGGTATTTGGGAGGTGATTAGGTCACAAGAGTGGAGCCCTCAGAAATGGGATTAGTGCCCTCATAAGGGCCTGAAGAGAAAGTTCTTTTTTCACAGTGAGAACATAGTGAGAAGTCAGCAGTCTGTAACCCAGAAGAGGGTCCTCACAAAATCTGATCATGCGAGCACCCTGATCTCAGACTTCCCAGCCTCCAGTTTATGGTATTTGTTATAGGTATCAATGACTTTGCGGACAAGTGATTCAGGGATTAAGTGCTGTTTGTAGGTACAAAGCATAGGAAAAGATGGAAGGATATAGAAAGGTTTCTCAGAAGATGTGAAACATGAGCTTAGTCTTGAAGGAAGGATAGGAATTTGACAGGCAGGATGGGGAAGGCATGCCAGAGAGAGGGAGCTGTAACCATGGCACAAAGGCAGGAAACCAAGGAGTTGGTGTGAGGAATGGTGACTACACCCAATGCTGGAACACAGACTAGAAACAAAGTGGCTAGTGGGAGATAAAGCTAGAAAGGGTGATGTAATCCAAGTGTGGTACTATGAAGACTTCAAAGACAAATGAAGGGATTAATGTTTTATTCTGAGGGAACTGAAGATTTATCAACATCACCATGACAGTATCAGAGATGTTCTTGTGGATAAACACTCTGATGATGGCAGGCAAGTGGGAAGAAGGGGAAGGGAACTAGAAACCAGAGGTCCCATTAGGACATTACTGAACAATTTGAGCAAGTAGTAGGATAGCAGTGGGAAAGAGAGAAAACATTATGAAAAGAGAGTTAAAATTAACTGAATATGGGTGTGACAGAAATGAAAAATAATTCAGGTTTCTAGCCTAGATGTCAATTAAAAGGACAGGAATATAGGGAAGAATACCTGATAGCGAGTGGGCCTGTAGGAAGTAGGGAGAGGTGAAACAGAGAGGAAGGAAAAAAGAATGCTGAGTTTGGTTTTATCTCCATTAAGTTTACATTCTTTAGTCAACAGTCATGTACTGATCATTTACAATGTGCCAGGAACTGTTCTAGAAGCTGGATATATGTATCTGTGAACAAGAAATAATGTTCCTGCTTTTAAGGAGTTTATCTTCTCATGGGAGAAGACAATAAACAAATGTGTCTGGTGGCAATGAGTATCATAATGAAAAAGAAAGAAGAGCAGATACAGAATGCTTGCTTGAACTGGGTATGGGGGCTATTTTATGTATAAGTGATCAAAAAAAGGAACCACTGATGAAATGATATTTGAACACACAGACGCTTGAATGAAATGAAGAGGAATCTAACACCCAGATGGAAAATGGGAGCTTAGAGCTCAAACTGATATTTGAACAATAACAGCAACAGCAACCATTCTTTGAACCCTGACTATGGCTCAGGTTCCAGATAGGTGCTATAAACACATCACTTTTTTAAACTTTCTTAACCACTCCAACTGGGTAGTTAGTATCATCCTCATTTTACAAATGAGGATAACTGGGCCTAGAAATGGTGACAAAATTAATCAGTATCAGCACTGAGATTTGAATCCACATCTGTATGGCTTAGAGTTTGTGCTCTATACAACCCCAACTATTCAAGTTTGGGAATTGTCCATAAATACGCAATAGCTGGAACCAAGACTAGCTATAAGATCATCAAGGTAAAGAACAGAACTAAAGGTACAAAACTGGGAAATGCCCACATTTTAGGAAGACAAAGAAAAGATAATAAAGAGCACAGATAATGAGTAGAGTTATGTCACAAAAGCCAGGTGAGAAGAAAATTTTATGAAACAAGACTTTTAATGAGAACAGTTAGATAAGGCCGTAGGATCTGGTTGTTAGCTACTCATTTATGACCACTGTCAACAAGTTCAGTTGGGGAGTTTGGGGTGGAAGCTAGACTACAAAGAGTTAAAAAGAGAAACTGGGACTTTTCACTGCTTACCAGTCTGTACCTTCTGAATTCTGAACTACGTGAATGTATTACCTATTCAAAAAATTTAACAAATAAAATTGAAATTAAAAAGCCAGGCTATCAACTTACTTAGTCATCTCACTTCCTCTAGAAACCTCTGGCACACAGTAGAGGCTAAATACATATTTCCTTCATTGATTGGATGGATGGAAGAAAGGAATGGTTGAAACGTATAGCAGGCAGAAAGCCCAAAAGGAAATGAAAGTGTAAGTTTGAGGGTCAGCCAAGCACTAGGGATCATATAGTGATAGAAAAAACAACACTGAAATGGTTAATCAATAAGACCAGGCTAGCATGGAGCAAGTACAAACAAGGAAAAGGAGAGAGAGAGGGAAGCCACCCCTATTTTACTGGATGTCACATTTACATAGCATACCAGGGCCTTGTAATATGGCTCCAGCTGACCTTGTCCAGACTTAGCTGTCATCACTTCCTTTCTTCCCTCCTTAATACCTACACACAGGCACACACCCCCTAATGTTCCAATGATAGGGATCTCTTTGTAATTATCTGTATGCATCATTTTCACTCATCCTCTTCTCTCTACTTAAATTATCCAATTCCACCCCAATCTGTCCACCTACCTAGCAAACTCTCACTCATCCTTAAAGTTTCACTTGGCTTATAAGGCATCTCCTCTCTAAGGCCTTCCCCTGACTTTCCCAGACAGTTCTCCACCTCCTTTGCTTAGAAATGCTGCTCCTTTCCTCTGTTATCCTGCACTTACTTCCTTTCAAAGCAATGATCCTACCAATTTGTAATTGCTTGTCATCAGACTCTGAAACTTTTGGAGATAAGGACTTTGTCTTTTCATTTCTATGTCCTGCCCTGGACTCTGTACCTGACACATATTAGGTAAAGAGCCAATAGCTGGGTGGATGGATGAGTGCAAACACTATCAATTTAATTAAAGCTTTTAAAATTACCTTTTTCCTAGGTCTCAATTTCTCTCTCCACTCCTTTAATTCTTGGCTGTGTTCCTCATCTAACTCTTTTAGTTTCTGAGTCTCATGTTCAACCAACAGGTGGCATTTTTCATTCTGAAAATAAAGTTTGGATTAAAAAAATTTTGATCAACTAAGCAATTTTTCACAAATACAACTTCCAAAATAATAAATTATGCATCAAACATCATGCTAAATTACTGAAATTTAAGTTTTCCTCTAAAAACCAAGGGCCAAGAATTATGAAATCAGTCATAGCTTCATTTTCACAAGTTTAGAAGCTAGATCTGTCATATACCATATAAAAAAGAACTTAGAAAGAATTAGTTTGAGCCTTTGTTTTTCCTAAGAAGGTTTGCTTATGCATAAAACTGACATTTCAGAAGGCAGCTTGCATACATTTCACCCACTGGTACCACAATGTGGGATCAGAACTATTTTACTCCAGTAAATTAAGCAAATACATAGAGTATGCACATCCTATACACTACTCTGCAATTTTAAACATTTTAGGTTATAAACTAGATGGGCTGCACATTCCAGGTATGGTCCAAATCAGCCCTCTCTAAAGTAACCTATAAATTTCTTATGAGAAAAATTCCCTGATATTTAACTGATCACTTTTTTCAAAAACCTAGAAGAAAATCAACTATTTCCCTCTAAATGGAAGAGAAATTTTAAATTCAGAATCTGACAAAAAAAACTCAGAATCTGACAAAAAAAATTCAGAATCTGACAACAAAACTATCTCATTTTGAAAACTGTACATCTTCTTGCAAAATATACTAAAAACAATACTCAATACTGCTTTTGAAAGACAATTTCCTAGGTCATAAGTTAGCTTCATGTTTACATTAATCATGATTATATAAAATCTAAACAAGTGCCTATGATACTAAACTGATCTTCATGTAGAGCTATACAAAAAGTAGAACCTTTAAATCCTAGTATTTTTGTAAGTAATGTGCAGCCGTTTGTTTTGGCTATTATTTTCTCAAAACCAGCTACTTGTGCTGCCCATGTACTACAAGTGTGGTTGTCATGCTTCTGTATCTAACCTGCAGCTGATGCAGTTCTCGAACATTGGCTTCACACTGCAACTGAAGATCCCGCATTTGATTTTCATGTTTCTGATGCTGAGCCATTCTCTCATTTTTCTGCCTCTTTTCTTCTTGTGCAGCAAACTATAAACAAGGAAAAACAAAAAGATAAATTATGGTTAACAGGCAATGTAATTTCTACATATTATGAAGTTATAAAAGAATTTAACAAAACAAAATAAACTAAAGCTACAAGTAATAATATGCTGTGACTCAAACCTGGAGTCTACATCATGAATGGAGGAGAGAACTTCTGATGAAAATCTCGATCCTCCTATTTAGTGTTCTGAGTTAATTTGTGTGTGTGACTATGACTATAGAAGTATCATAGTGAGGCCATCTGTTTCAACTTAAAAAGTTGTCCAAGTCATCTCATTCCCAGGGCTGGTCTTAGGACCAGTCTAGCCAAGGACCTGGTGTGAGGTATGGGAGGGAGGGCTTTGCCCTCTGTGACCACCACCCTGGGAAGACTAAGCTGGTACATGTCATGTATCTAGCCCCAGCCCACAGAGTTAAAGTGAAAATCAACAAACCCAGAGTGGCTCTAAATGTTTACAACATAATTATGTGGCACTTCTAAAAATCATGTGAATTTTGTAAACCTAAAAGAAGAGAATAATTTGTATATTTACCTGTTTAATTTTGTCACGGTCCTGATCTGGCGTAGCTGTTGAGTTAATTCTCAAACTTTTCTTAAACATGGCCATTCGAGTCTTAGCTTCACTGCGTTGAATCTTGGGTAATCTTGCTCTTTCTTGAGTCTGTCTGTTTTTCAATTCCTCAATAAGTCGTTGATTGTAACGCTGCATTTGTTCTGTTTCCTAAGAAAGTTTTAAACAGAATCCAGTGATGTATTAATAGATACAATTTAATATTCAGTACCCACATGTATATTCAAACATGTCATTTTATTGTTGTTTCCCATAATTACTCTCTCCCTGTTGCATAGTGACCAGAAAAGTATTAGGCAAAAAATAATTTATAAGAAAATAAAGTTACTAGTGATAAGAGTCTTATATTGAAATTCTGTTTCATTAAGTACAAGAAATCCAAATTTTTGAGATACTTGAACCACAAATGTAGCCAATGCTCTTCCAAAGAGAAGATGAAAATTACAATGTGTAAGAGGTCTTTAAGCACCGTAATTAGTTACCTTCCTTGTAATTTGTAGAAAAGAAGTATCATGATCAAGATACAATTAATTACCCCAAACTTCATCAAAGAAATTTTAGGATAAAAATAAAGGAAATCTAAAATTCATTCTTTAAGAAAATAAGCTTCAAAACTAAATAGGTTTACAACTTTAAAATGAATAAAAAAGAAATTTTCTTTTCACTAACCTTCTCATGGCGCTTAAGTAGCTGATGTCTTTGCATGAAATATTGATCTTTAAGTTGCTGTTTGAGCAGCTGGTGTTTTTCTTGTAAGTGTCGTTCTTCAAGCTCCCAAATTGCAGCTTCTCGAGCTAGAAGACAGCAGTTTTCAAAATGTCACTTTGCTCTCTTTACTGATGTACTTTGCTCTTCATTTTAATATTACGTAAGTGTTCTATATACACTAACTTATACACATATATTGACATTCTCAGCTATAAGTAAAATTTTACCAACATAAAGATAATATCTGTTCCTCTTTCCATTTTGTTCTAATGCCCTATAAACAGAGAATGTCCTACCCTGAACTAAAATTCCATTTAATCATAACAACAAAGAAAAAAAATCTAAGCTAATTTTTTAAGAGAAATAAGTACTTAAAATCCCATTCTATCATGTAGCCATTAAGTATACCAACAATTATAAGGCATAATGAATACACAAAATTAATGAGATATATTTCTAGCACCATCTGGACAGAGAAATTTTACGGATTATATGTCTTTGTTCATTTCTGTCATAGAGGAATTCTATATTTTGCAGTATTTCTAAATTTTAAAAGACTCTCTTCTCTTATTTACCACAATTTTCTTTATCTTTGCCTTTACCACCCTAGCAAAGAAAAGCATTCAAATAATTTCTAAGGTATATCTCTGCAATTTGAGATCTCACTTCGTATACACATTCATGCTGCAGAATTTAATATACCTCTCATGAGCTGTTGTTTGTTATTCAGGCACTCTCTCTCAATATTGGCCAACTCTGCCTTCTGCTGTTGGATGATCTTTTTCAGAGAGCCATCTAATTCTTGTTGTTGCTTCTGAACAAACTCTTGTTCCTATTAGACACAGTTAACCAACAATTAAATAAGTAACGAACTTAACATCCACTTACCTATATAACTGTATATATTAGTGGTTAATAAGATTTCTAAACCAAGTCTGCAAAGTTAGCTGGATTTAAAAATCACCAAAATTATATAGTACATACATAAATGTATTAGTCACCCAATTCAATCCCCCAAATATTCAAAATTCATTACTAAGAATGATATATACAAAAGTTTATAGCCCACTCGTAATTAAAATGTCCTATTACACTAGCATTTTTGGGAAAACTGTAAATTTACAGCTTCTAAAAATGACTATTCACTCCACTATGGTGTGACTAAAACAAGAATAAACAAGAAATGTCCTTTAGGAAAAAAGGCAATAAAGAGCTAATAAGTAAAACAGATATCAGAATTTTAGGATATTAATAGGAAGAAATATCAGAGCTACACTAACAGAGGAAGAAAGTTTCTGTATCTACAGCCTATGCCTATATAGAAGAAAAGTTTGAGGACCTAAAGAGAAATCATGCATTGCCAGAGAAATGTAAACTAGGAACAACAAAGTTAATTACATATTATAAATCTATAAATAAAATTCCTATAATCACAGAATTCTATCAATATGTTTGGGATTCACTAATTCATTCAACATTTTTCTTTTTTTTTTGAGACAGAGTCTCACTGTGTTGCCCAGGCTAGACTGCCATAGCGTCAGCCTAGCTCACAACAACCTCAAACTCCTGGGCTCAAGCAATCCTTCTGCCTCAGCCTCCCGAGTAGCTGGGACTACAGGCATGAGCCACTACACCCAGTTAATTTTTTCTATATATTTTAGTTAGCCAATTAATTTCTTTCTATTTTTTTTTAGTAGAGACGGGGTCTCGCTCTTGCTCAGGCTGGTCTTGAACTCCTGACCTCAAGCGATCCGCCCGTCTCGGCTTCCCAGAGTGCTAGGATTACAGGCGTGAGCCACCGCGCCCGGCCCATTTAACAAATATTTATGAAGTACATACTATCTGCCCAAATGCCAAAATTACTTTAGAAAAAAATTCTTCAATTATTGTGTAAGAAAAAATGTTAAAATGACTAATGGTCTTTCTGCTAGAATCACATATTTACGGAAGAAAAGGAAGAATATTCAAATTGAAGAAATATAAATTTGGATCTCTATCCTTCTCTTGGCAGTTATAGCCAGTTGATTAGCTCAAGAAATATTCAGATCAATTTTTGTATGGATTTAGAATTTAGAATTGAAACCATAAACCCTCCTCTTACAAATCTGAGAGAAGATCAACCCCCAAGATCTACTTCAGAACTATTCTTTAGGACTTGGACAGAGTCTGACAAGGTCTGGATCACCACCAGCCTGTTCTTCAGTGCACAAAGAAGTCTAGCAATGTTCCTTAAGATGTTTGCCTTACTGGTGTCTCTCGAGTTCATGCTATAGTGTTAAAGTAATGTGGAGTCATAAATGCTGCTGTCTCATCTGCATCATCACTTGTATTTCAGCATAAATACAAATATATAGTAGCAGAAAGAATAAGCTAACGAACTGCCTCTATAAAATACAATTACCAACTTGACTACAGTCACCTATAGTGATTACAGTCACTTTATCATTACAATATCATTGACCAGATGTGGTGGCTCACACCTGAAATTCTAGCACTTTGGGAGGCTGAGGCAAGAGGGTCACTTGAGGCCAGGAGTTTGAGACCAGCCTGGGCAATAGAGATCCTGTCTCTACAAAAAACAAAACAATTAGCCAAGCATGGTGGCATTTGCTTATAGTCCCAGCTACTCAGGAGTCTGAGGCAGGAGGATCACTTGAGGTCGCAGTGAATTATGATGATGCCACTGCACTGTAGCCCAGGAAACAGAGCAAGATGGTCTCAAAACAAAAACAAAAGTCATACACAAAAAACAAAATAAACAAAAAATCATTAACAATGTCATTGAAAAAATTTCAATGAATATTTAAATTCAGCTATAAGGACTTCTGAGTTTTACTTAAAGAGATGCAAAATCTCCATGCCGGTAGGGCATAGTGGCTCACACCTGTAATCCTATCACTCTGGGAGGCTAAGGTGGGAGGATCGCTATAGGTCAGGAGTTTGAAACCAGCCTGAGCAAGAGCGAGACCCCGTCTCTACTAAAAATAGAGAGAAACTAATTGGCCAACTAAAAATATACAGAAAAAATGAGCCGGGCATGGTGGCGCACACCTGTAGTCCCAGGTACTTGAGAGGCTGAGGCAGATGGATTGCTTGAGCCCAGGAGTTTGAGGTTACTGTGAGTTAGGCTGACACCACAGCACTCTAGCCTGGGCAACAGAGTGAGATTCTGTCTCAAAAAAAAAAAAAAATCTCCATGCCTATCTTTTAAGCAGTTATAACAAAAAAAGTTGTTCAAGCTTCCCTTTTTCCTATAGTAAATATTTGTAACAAAATTAAATTGTTTCTCTAATTTAAATTGTAAAACTTCTATATGCAAACTTGTTTAATAAACTTATCTGCAGATATATGGAAGGGTTTTCTTTTGTTCAACATTTTTATCACTGATTTGCATAAAGGATTTAAAAACCAATCTGTGCAGACAGAAACAATGGGTCTGAATTAACTAGCATTAATATAAATCTTACATTTATACTCAAAGAAATCAAATGCAAATGTGAAGGATGGGGTGAATAAATATTTATGTGAAAATAAAAAAAGGTAATATTAAGCCACTGCTACTAAAAAAGTGAATGCAATTTCTCATCTATGGACTTTTTGTTCACATTACTCTATGTCTAGATTAAACAAGGTAAGAGAAAACTTTTATTATTACATGTCATGAGTTGTTTGTTCTAAGGAAAAAAAAAACAAACAAGAAAGCTTTTATTAAGCACTTAGTGCTGGGCACTATACTACTTACTAAAGTAGTATAGTGTTAGGGTTACTAAAATTGATAAAAGACTGTTTTGCCTTCAAGGAGCTGCCACTCAATTGGTCCCAAGTACCAAGAGTCTTGGTCTGTCAGTCCACATACAGAGCAGTGAGCCCCTTCCCTTAGCATCATACTTTTGGAAGTTCAAAAGTAAACTACAGAAAACTCAAAGCTGGGAATAAAGGGTTCAGAAACCATGCCTCACAATGAATGACTGAATGAACTACAGAAGTATTCCTTGAAGCAGCTAATACATAAAGGGTAAAGAAGAGCTGAGACTGTTTCATAGAAGCAGGGAGAACTAGCATTGTGCAGCTCCAGAAGGTAAAATAAGAATCAACACGTAAAAGTCAAGGTAGGCAGATGTATAGAGGTCCTAACAATCAGAGTTAGCAAAGAACCCAGCTGCCTTATAGAGCTATGGACTTGAATAATTAAGCAGAGTCTGGATGACTACATAGTAATGGACACTGCACAAAGGATTTTTTATATTAAAGCTGAAAATTATTTGAAAAGGTCCCTCACAGACTAATATATTTCATTACCTCAAAAAAAATAAAATCTTAATATTATTGAGCATTCATCAAATTTCCTAACTCAAAGGCCAAGTACAATACATTCACAATGGAATCTGTAATTACAAATTACTTTTAGGAGTTAACTGTACAAATTACATTTACCTTAAAAACACACACACACACACACACACACACAACACATAGAAATAATCACTAGTAGTAACAAAAGACAACAAAAGAACCCAAACTATTAAGGCCAAATTCATTTTTAAAAATGGACACATAAATTGTAAAATGAGTGCACTTTTAAAAGTATCAGTTTAAATTCTGATAAAGAATTTTATTATATTAATCAGATAACCATAAACACGAAAAATATCACTTTGGGTTCCAGAAAACTATAAGAAAGGGTTATGTATATTGGACTCTCTGTACAGAATGTGATCATATTAACTCAAAACAAAGGCTAAAAATGGTAATGATCAGAAAAGTGATCATAATTCATAATTTCTCCCTCTCATTTAAAAAAAATCAATGTTTTACTCTTTTAGAAAACTGTAAAAAGAATCAAACAGCTGCCAATAATTTAACAAATAAGTCTAATTTCAGGAGAGGGGAAAGGAGTGGTTGAAATCAAGCTGTATTCTATCTATTCCAATTGTATATATCAAACAACACAAACAAAAATTACAGTGTTAAATGAGAAAGTCATCTCCCTGTGGAAACTGTGAGAAAGAATACAGCCTGGAATTCTAGACGTAACTTAAAACTACAATAAGGAGAATAGCAGCTCGCTTATTCATAACTATTTGAATAAATGGAAACTAGAGTTAAATGGAACTAGAATCACTACTTTTAACATGGCTTTTCTGACCATATCCATAATTAAAACATCTAAATAAACATATATGCAATCAAAATGTCACTTCACACAAAGATAAAAATCTAATCACAGCATTCAATTTCTCACATGTGCAAAGCTTATAAAATACTATTGGAAAGATATTTTACTTTTCTTGAAAAAAGGTGAAAATTTCAAATTAGAATTTATGGTTTTAGAAATTAGAGGTAAATAGAAAAAAGAACACTGTATTAAAAGTGTTCTAGTTCCAGCTCTACCATTAATCTCTTATGTGACTTTAAGTAGATCACTTAGTCTTCTATGCCTCAATTTCTTCATCTGTGACCTGGATATACTCCATCCCTGTATTAGGATGGTGGCAGTGAGACTCAAATGTGAAAAGTCTTTGAAGAATACTGTACTGTACTATAAAGTCAGGTTATTACTATTATTTTCATTATAGACATTTATCATCTATCAATCTTTTAGATATCAGCAAATGAAGCCAACAACAAAAAGGCACATGTGAGTCAAAGAAAAAGCAGGTAAAACAGAAGGCATCTTCCCATAGGCATGCGGGACTTACGTCCTGCATTTGGGCGTTGAAGACTGCACAGGATGACAACTGAAAAGACTGAATCATGACCTGAGCAACACCCTGTGGATCAGAATACAATGCACCTCCCAGGTGAGAATACATCTGAATGACTTTTTATAAATGGAAAGAATAATTATATGAGTTTCTAGAGGCTTGGAACAAGTCACTTAACAGAAGAGTCTTTCTCATTTATAAAATGAAGGATTTGAACTTTATCAGTCATTTCCAAACTCCAGCGTGTTGTTGCTGTTTTTTAAACCAGTAGAATCCTCTTTTTAAAAGCCCACCAAAAAAATCTTAATTTACAAAACAGATCAAAACTGGTGTTGCTTTAGTTGAAGTAGTAGCAGGGGCCTATAGCCCATGGTTCTTGTCTTTGTAAGGATTCCCAGAATTGCTTTTTCCAAACTCAAAAGCTCCTTGGAGCTCGGTTTGAAAACCACTGGGCTCAGATGATCAAACACATTATAGCTCCATGAGCATATGGCTATTATTTATGAATTCTCAAAAATAGTTTAAAATAGACTCTGTAAAGTTATCAAGTTCTGGTACCTTCATTAAAAGCAGTAGATAGAAATACTTTTAAAATTTGTTAGATTATTAAATTCCTCATTAAATTTACCACACGAATGTAGTATTACTTTTAGCTCTAATCGGAAAATACAGGCCAGCCCAAAAATTGTATGAAAAATACCAACAGAATTTTATTAAAGCATAAGATCACCTAATTCATTCAACACAAATTCTCAATTTTAACTCTAGAGTTTAATATATTACCTTTTGGAATTAAAAAAGTCTATATTCCTTTATAAGGCAAAACCATATTGCTATTAACCGGTTTGAAATCCAAATTAACCAAAAGTAGATGTGTAGCCAGCAAGGACTTCCTCTTTACTTGTTAACAAGACCTGGCCAAGAACCCCTGGTCAAGCTGATAAAAGTTTAGATGCAGCACAGAGCACGTAGCTTAAATATGAGGTGCAGTATGGCGTGGTGGTTCAATATAGGAAATGTGGAGCTACTTATCTGGATGAGAATCCTGGCTCTACAACTAACCAAGTATGTGACCTTGCAAGAGTCACCCATCTTTCCTCTGCTTTAGTTCCCTCACCTGTAAAATGTGGGTAATAAGAGTAATTACCTCAAGAGTAATTAGATTAAATGAGTTCATACACATAAAGCATTTACAGCCTGACACATAGTAAATGCTGTGTTTGCTATTAGCTCCTTAAACTAGCAATTCCAACACCAAGCCAAGACAAAACGTTTCAATGGCTTACCGCAAGGAAAAAAACAGAAGCAAACTAAATTTATTCAGGTAAGCTGGCTTTATTTAAATTTTAAATCCCAAGATTATATTTTCCTTATTTTTCATGGTATTAAAAATGTTTCTCCTTGGAAATCATAATGACCAGTAAATGGGAGGTTTTAAATATCCGTATTTAGCAAAATTAAGAAAAAATTTTTTTTAACGACAGTCTATGCCATGGTCCCCAGTGCTTTTTGTTGTTTCTATGCTTCATTTTATGGGTCTATAAAATCTAAAAGTCTGGGAACCACTTTTTAAATCCATAAAACCACATTAAAAAGATAATTTGAAGCAACAATCAATACATAATCCATGTTTTTTTCCTTTCATTGATACATGTAACTAAAAATTGTGCAAAAAATTAAAAGATTCGCCTTTGTTAAAAAAAAAAATATCTTGTAAAGATCACGTAAAGTCATGTGACATAATTCTAGAAAATTCTATTAAAAATAGTAATTTATCTAGTTTTGTAAAGAATTCACTCATCTTCTGATAAGGCTCAACCATATCATAACCTAGATCAAGTGTATTTATTTAACTCTATGAAGTAAAAATAGTCTATTCATTTAACTGCTGGATTCTGAACCAAAAAGAAAAATAACTCACTTAATATTTAAAATCTGGTTTTAAAGTGGCTTATGTTATTGAGCTTAAAAGTAATAAATGAGGCCGGGCGCGGTGGCTCACACCTGTAATCCTAGCACTCTGGGAGGCCGAGGCGGGTGGATCACTCAAGGTCAGGAGTTCAAAACCAGCCTGACCAAGAGTGAGACCCCGTCTCTACTAAAAATAGAAACAAATTAATTGGCCAACTAAAAATATATAGAAAAAATTAGCCGGGCATGGTGGTGCATGCCTGTAGTCCCAGGTACCTGGGAGGCTTAGGCAAGAAGGATCGCTTAAGCCCAGGAGTTTGAGGTTGCTGTGAGCTAGGCTGACACCACGGCACTCACTCTAGTCTGGGCAAAAGAGTGAGACTCTGTCTCAAAAAAAAAAAAAAAAGTAATAAATGTTTGATCTACCATTTACCATTTTTCTTCTAACTTTGAACTTTATAGAAATTATGGCCTTTTAATAGGCATACTTTTTGTAAGCACAATGCTTATATATTCACCCTCTATTTTTCTGTCCTAAAATATCACCTATCTAAAATTGGCCTTACTAATTAACAATATAAGTTCTCATGATTAATATCAGATAATTATTATTCATTAATATACTTATTTACTTCACCTGGATTCAACTTTCCAAACATTCCACTTAATTTCATATTAGCCACTTAAACGTTACCTTAGTATGAATTTAGTACTACATAAAGCTGATCTTGGGAATCTTTGGATGGGAGAAGTCAACGTTATATAATAATTACAGTTAAATTTTACCCTTTCAACCATGGTTCACAGAGCTCTGAGAAAATGGTGCTTTCTGTTGTTTTTAGTAGCATTAAGCTGCTACTGTTACCTGAGCATGCTGGCTTTGTGCAAGCTCCTCTCTCCTGCGTTTCATGAGCTCTTTTCTCAGCTCTTTGGGTGCTTTCTCCACTTCATTTATAACCTACAGTGTATAAGCATGCAGGAGGTGGGGAAATAATACTTTCTCCACAGCAAGCATTTATGTGAGCAGACAAGCTACAAGTCAAATATTAAAGTTGTTAAAAGGTTCCTTTCAACATGCATTAGCATAGGTGTTAGTTTGGTGAAAAAGAATAAAAGGATAGAACATGCATAATCTCAGTGCAGAAAAGGACATTACACCATAGGAAAGGTTAATTAGTTGCTTAATTATCCATATATATCATTTTCTCTTTTAAAGATCGAAAGACAATCAGTGAAGAATTACTTGTAGCACTGATGCTGAATTAAAGGTGATAAACTCAACTGACCTTGAATGATCGTAAAATTATAAACATAATCTATTGACATTGTTTGAAATGTTAAACATAAGGAAAGCTAATGGCCATTTATAAAAGTGTAAAATTTCTTAATTGGCTTGACCATACCAAAGAAATAATTCTAAATGAAATCCACTTAATGAGACCAAAAAAAAAAAAAAAGGATAAAGGAAAGCATGTCTTAGAATACACAAAGGAGAAATAAATGGATACGAAGTTTTTCATAAAACACACCATTTTATACACAGTGTGATAAAAATGAACAAATCTGATAATCTTGTGTAGGATTAGAATAATATTCTCCTTTGCTGACAATTTAAGCCAAACTTGTCAACTTAAAAATCAGTAATATAAGCACTTTTTAACACTTTAGTAAGCTATGATCTACTATATCAGATAAAGTATAAGATGAAGTACATTTTAGAGTTCCTTCTTTTAATCATTTCAAAATCCTAGATGTATATTTCCTCTAACAATAGATCTACAATTCAACTATGAAAAATGATCACGTAGAAGCACCAAAAGAAACCAGATTCCAAATCACCACATGCTATTGATGGTCCGTGAAAGAGACTGATTTTAATTTAACATAGTGTATTTAAAATTTCCCATCAGTAATCCCTCATGAAGCCAAATCACCATCAAAAGGAAGAGACTCCCCAAATGCAAGAAGTTTAGCGACAAGGAAAAAAAATACATAATGTAATTATTTAGAGTAGCATTGATTTCAAACATGTTCACTGGCTAAAACTCTCTCACCCCAAAACAATAACAGTAACTACAGACTTTAATACATTTAGGATTAAGCCACGTATTTACTTGTAAAAATTTTTTAAATTTAATCTGATATAAAGAATCATCTCTCAATAAAAACTAGCCATAGTTTTGACAAAATTAACATGTAGGCCCAGTAAAGTCATACCTCATGGTATATAGAAAGCAAATTCTACATAAACATAATGAACAGTAACAAAACAGTGATTTCTAGAAATGGAAGCCACATCAAAGAAAATTACACAGCACTTCATCCATCTTTACCTAAAGAAATCAAAGAATATACTGTATTTATTAATGTTCAACTCTATCCTTTTTAAAACAGATCCTCTAAGATGTAGCAATATGACATTCAATTTTCTTCATAACTTAAATGTTAGAGTCAATGAACCTGGGTATTTGAGATGTGTAACAAAAGTGAAAATGCATTTAGTAGTTTGGTTGAGGTGTTTTTTTTTTTTGATCCAACCCTAATAAAATTGATCATAATTTTCGGCCCTAGGGTCTTTTATATCACAGAAAGGTAAATCCTCCTCCTACACTGAAGATGTAAAATAAATCATAAAATTATCTCTGAAAACTTATGATATGTAAAGGTTTCATAGTTTTAATTTGGGATGAAAAGAGACACTAATATAATATGCAAATCATCCTTCTTAACCAATGATACTCTTTCTTAGTAAATAATATTTCAAATAAATTCTGTAACAATATGGAACACTTTCAGGAAAAATGAATAAACTCATTCTAATCAAATGACTTTATAGATACTTTCTACTTTTGATTCTTCAAAGAAACTCACAATTTCATGAGCTTATAGATATTATTTAGAATTTCAGGTTATTCAGCTCTTATTTGACACAATGTCAAAGAAAGGCAATAAAGCTAATCAAGAAAGAAATTGTTAAAAGTATAATAATTTATAAATAATGAATTATTTCTGTCACCAGCAAACACAACAGCAAGTTTTTGTAAAAAAAAAATGTGTCTATGTAAGGCCTTAAATATGTTGCACTCATAAAAAGAATTAAACTCAATTTGAAGATTTGGTTCAAGGTTTAGCTGGATATTTAGTGGTAGTTTGTGAACCTGAACAGGGCATTAAAACCTCTTTTACTCCAGTCTTCTGGGCATAAAATGGGGATAACACCTGACCTTACTACTACCCTATGTGACTGTTGAGAAGACTGAATGAAAGAATGAATGAGTGCTACTTAACTATCAAGTATTATTCCTATTTCCTTAGTCAGTCTTAAATTTACATGTAAAAAAATAGCTTCAGTAATTAAAAACAGCAGTTAGAATTACCTCTTTCTTTCGGTTCTTTAGAATATTCTGAAATTTGGACAGCTCTTTCTCTTGTTCTCCTTTAATGCGTTTGGCTTCATCTCGCAAGCGATTTGTATGTTCTTGTTCCAGACGTTCAATAGTCTGTTTCTGCTGTTTTTCTAGATTCTCGATTTCCTGGTCATATTGTCGCTTTTTACTCTGTAAAACGATGTAACTCAAGATGACTGAATATCACCCATATTAACTTACTATAGTGAAGATGTTTACTAAGAGCACATAACGGCTGGGCGCAGTGTCTCACGCCTGTAATCGCAGCACTCTAGGAGGCCGAGGCAGGCAGATCGCTCAAGGTCAAGAGTTCGAAACCAGCCTGAGCCAGAGTGAGACCCTGTCTCTACTACAAATAGAAAGGAATTAATTGGCCAACTAAAAATATATATAGAAAAAATTAGTGAGGCATGGTGGCGCATGCTTGTAGTCCCAGCTACTCGGGAGGCTGAGGCAGAAGGATTGCTTGAGCCCAGGAGTTGGAGGTTGCTGTGAGCTGGACTGACGCCACAGCACTTGAGCCCAGGCTATAGAGTGAGACTCTGCCTCAAAAAGAAAGAAGAAGGAAAAAAAAAAAAGAACTTTCTAAGCCATCTATTGGCTTCATGATTTTAAGTTTTCATGATTTGGATGGACAATCCTTACAAGAAAAAAGAACCACACACACACAAAAAGGCATCCAAAACACCAAAAACATAAAAGCCAAAATATATCATAAAGCCAGAGAAATCTAGCCATCAGAGAAACAAGTTCTAGAACACGCTAGTGTGATTTTTCACTAAATTTCATTAACACAAAATGGTACAAAAATCTAAGACGTTACCATCATTTCCTGCTCAAAGCGTCGGAAAATTTGTTCTCGCTGTTGCTGCAGTTTACTATTAAGCTGTTGTTGGGCTCTTTGCTCTTCTTTTTGAAGAAATCTTAATTCCCGAAGTTCCTGACGTCTGATAAAATTTAGTGGTAATGACAGAGAAAGACAGTAAAAATTACACCTTTGAAGTAACACTTTAAAAAAAAAGCTTAAATTTTTTTTCAAAGGGAATAGTAAAAGAATAATCCAAAATCAGCCAAGAATTTACCCTTGTTTCTCTAGTCTT
This sequence comes from Lepilemur ruficaudatus, assembly GCA_963574885.1. Lineage (NCBI taxonomy): Eukaryota > Metazoa > Chordata > Mammalia > Primates > Lepilemuridae > Lepilemur > Lepilemur ruficaudatus. The sequence continues at coordinate 35,955 of CAUYRT010036259.1, forward strand.
CAGAGACCGAAAAGAAGTTAGAAACCAGTTTTAATTGATTGTTTCTCTACTCACCTAAGAAACCTCAATTCTTCAGTTTTGGAATCACTATCTGTAACTATCTTTGATGTTGTTACACTCACTTCTACACCATCAACAATAAATTTGCGTGTTTTCTTCAACGTTTTCTTTTGTCTTCTTGTTTCCTGAGTGAGATTTTATTTTAGTTAGGCTGTGTAGAGGCAATACTGAAGGTAGCGAACATCATTTTTAAAAAAACTGAACAGCAATGAAGACTATACATATAAAGTATGAATATAAAACAGTAAAGATTCATCTGTGGAACCAATTATATCACCTTAAACCTTATCTGACATACACATGACTTTACAGGTGAAATTAAATTTTTTAAAAGTGAAATTATGCATTTTGATGATGTACACGTATAATTTTATGACATTACATCATAATTAGGAAAAAGCGATAACAAGCAATTCACATAAGTAACTAATTAGTATAACTTTTACATGCTAACCATTTTTTTCTTCAACTTTTCATTTCACATTGTAGGTTCTCAGATATCTATACTTTTTAACTGACAAAACACTTAAAAATGAATTCTGGGGCTCATGCCCTAAAGAAGTTAAATGAATTCTGGGGCGCATTCCTTCGATCAATTAATTTTGGTGGTGGCTGGGAATCTACTTTTTGAAAAAGCTCTCAGGTAATTTTTAAACACTGCCAAGACCGGCAATAAAAATCTATTTAATCATTAACAATAATATCAACAGCCCTCCTCCATCTCAGGGACAGAGATGAATGTGTGATCTTAGAGTTAGTAGAAAGACAGCACTTCTACTGCACCCAAAAAGTACCAGATCTGGCCAGGCACAGTGACTCATGCCTGTAATCCTAGCACTTTGGGAGGCTGAGCGGGGAGGATTACTCGAGGCCATGAGTTCAAGACCAGCCTGAGGAACATAAGCGAGACCCCCATCTCTACATAAAATAGGAAAATTAGCTGGGCACGGTGGTATGCGCCTATAGCCCCAGAAACTTGGGAGGGTAAGGCAGCAGGATCACTTGAGCGCAGAAGTTGGAAGTTGCAGTGAGCTATGATGGCACCACTGTACTTTAGCCTGGGTGACAGAGCAAGACCCTGAGTCAAAAAAAAAAAAAAAAAAAGTACCAGATCTGCCTGCTAGCTATTGCCTAAAATTCTTTATCAAGATTAAAGTCTTCATTCCTCAACTCATATCCAAAAACTTTTAAATGCAAACAAGTAATAGAAAATAATAGAAGGATAACACTCCTAATACATTTTGGTAAAGAGAATAAGTGCTGAGAGAGAGCAAGCAGGTAATTACTTGATTTTGGTTTTTTTGGTCTTTTGTTGTTGTTGTTTTTGTTTTTGACACAGGTCTTGCTCTGTCACCCAGGCTGGAGTGCAGTGGCACATTACAATTCACTGTAACTTCGAACTCTTGGGCTCAAAGGATCTTCTCACCTCAGCCTCTGGAGTGGTTAGGACTACAGGTGCATGCCACCACATCTGGCTAGACATCTGTTTTTTTTTTTTTTTTTTTTAAGAGACAGCATCTCGCTATGTTGCCCAGGCTGGTCTTGAACTCCTGGCCTCAAGGGATCCTCCCACCTCAGCATCCCAAAGGACTGGACTTACAGTTGTGAGCCACTGCACATGCCAATGACTTGCTTTTGATACAGGGGAAAGGGTTAGAAAGCAGAGGAAGCAAAAGTGAAAATACTAAACTCAAAATGCATTAGAACTGTAAACAGTTTGTCTTTGGCACCTTCCAATCACCTTTCTACAACCACTCTTCTTAACTGTTCTATTCTCCAAGGTTCCAGTATCCTCATGGTCCTCTTCCTCAGCCCTATATATAGATACACTTTTTAGAGCATGCCAGTTTTAGATTTTAGAGGAAGCCTAGATACTGTACCATAGTCCAGGTACCTAAAATCTAAAACTGGCATGCTCTAAAAAGTATATCTATCTCCCCTTTACCTCCAAGCTTTACATTTCTTCAACTCCTACTAAAATTTCACAATATTTTAATTTATACAAAAGTATTTGTACTTTTAAAGATGCTGATTAAGTCAGCGAATGAATAATTTTAGATTGTCAGAACTTCAGTCAGTTTTACCAATCTAAATTGGTAGAACTGACTAAAGAAAATTCAGGGAATACATGTAATAATTTGGGGCAGACAGGAGGCTGATCAGTCATGCCCTGGAGTCCTGTCTCTTAGTCAGTTTTCCTAGGTTGTTTCTGCTTTTCCGTCTTCTCTTCTGCTACTTAACAACCAAAGGTCTCTAAGAAGTATTTTCCAAAGGGTAGTACATGACGCTCACCTGCACTAGAATTCCATGGGATCTTTTGTTACAAATACTAATCCCTAAGACTTACCTCAGACTTCTATATAGCTCCCACCAATAACTCCTAAGCATACGAAGATTTGAGAATTACGCTCTAAAAGCTCCAGGTGTACTAGGTTCCAGTGTTTGGTTTTGTTTGCTTTCCCCACAATGGTTCTCATGGCATTAACAGTATCTGTCACTTTATGGTTCAGTGGTAAATCTAGGATTGTTTACACCCTAAGCATGCTTAAAAAGAGATCATTCTTTCAATTTCTCAATTTTTTCATATATTATCAATTCTTGCTAAAGTCACATCTAGATACACGTTTATCTATATTAAGTTTGCAAAAATAGGTAGGTCCTACCATAAAATTTAAAGATTACATCCAGAATCTCTGTCCTCAGTTCTTTTCAACTGATTACCTTCATAAGCCATAAGTATTTATAGGGTTAATACCATTATACAGTGATCTAGTGCTGTTTTATTTTTAAGACATCAATTTCACATGAACTCTGAATTGCCAAAATGACAAAGAAAACCCCAAACAAGAACCTATGTACACTTACCTGTAAAGATATTGATCCACTGTCTTTAGTTTTACTGAGGAAGCTAGAGATGGATAAATTCAAGTCAATGCTGCTGTTATCAGCAGTGGAACCAGTGCCTGAATCAGCATCATTTTCCTTTTGATTCTCAGATTCAGGAAGCAGCATGGTTTCAGTTTTTGACAAAGCACCGATTTCTCCTTTATTTTCTGCATCTCCAGAGTTGATATTAATACTGGGTATTGGAACAGGCTGAGGTTCACTGGGCTGTGAAATTGCAGTAACCTGAGGTTCTGTTTTAATTGGCACTTCACATGGCATTTCTTTTTTCTCTGTATCTATCTGAGTAGTGGCTTTATGATCATCCTGAGTTTCACCTCCTAAAGCCTTTTGGTCAGCATCAATCACTACATTTCTGACCTCTATTTCTCCTGTGCTACTTAACTCAGTAATTTCTTCAACCTCATTTGTCCCTGGTTCTTCATTGGTCTCCAATATGTTCTCTGAACTATTTATTGATTGTTCCTTATTTTTACCTTCTACAGATTTTTGATCTATCTCATTAGTTTCAACTACTTCTTTAACAGAAACTTCCTTAGTACCACCAGCCTCAGGACCCTCCTCAGTCTTGCTTATTAATTTCTGGCCTACTTCAACCACTTCTTCACCATCATTACTCTGAGTATCCTCAGCACTGTTTTCAACAACCTTCTGAACAACATCTACTGTCTCATTTATTCCTACCACATTACTTGTATTGCTGATCACATCTTTTTGAGTTTTGTCATCTTTACCCAATTTCTCTTGGCTGTCTTCCTTTTTAAGCCCAACTTCACTATCAATTGCCTGAATAGCTGCCTCTTTTTCTCCAGTTTCTTGAGAAACTAAATCTACTGTTTGAATAGTATCTTTAATTTCTTCAGATTTTATAAGCCTATTTTCAAATGTCTGTTTCTCTTCCTGATCCCTTTCTTCCTCAGATTTTAGATTATCTTCAATGTTTGTTTCTAAAGTTATCATTACATTATTCTCTTTTCCTTCACTGACTGAGTTAGTATTCACAGTTTCTTGGTCTTCTGTATCAGGTAGATTTTCAAACTCAGGTCCCTTCTCTCTCCCATTCTCTTTGATTACTGTTGTTCTATTATGGAGTTCAGCCATAGCTTCCAAATGAGCATCATCAACATGTTCATTAATTCCATCCAAAGCCTTTTCAGGTTCATCGGTGGTAGGTTTTTCAATAAGAACTTTGTTGTTGAATTTATCTTCAGAAGTACTACGTTCTGTCTTTTCTGAGACAGATTCCAAAATACAAGCATTTTGTGAAAGTTTATCTTCTTCAGAGCTGGCGATACTAAGGTCAGAGGAGGCACGCTTATCTGAAGGTATTGGCTAGAAAAGATTTTATACATTTTAGTGTTAAAAAATGACCTCAAGATGGTGACTAAAACAATGTTTTTACATATATGTGATGACTTAATATCTTTATTCAATAAATGTTGAAGTTATAAAAATAATTTAAAGAATGGAAAATTCTTCACATAATAAAGATGAAAAAAATATGTGACAAGGAGCAACCTTGCTACTAACATTCACCTCTAAAATTAAAGGTTTTGTACTGCCACCCATCAATCCTTAGATACAAGTGCAACCACACCTTAAAATCCAACTGTAAAAATTAACTCAATGAAATTTCCTTTCTAAATACCAACCAGAGAATTTTCTGTTTCCTCATCATCATCTTCCTCTTTACCATCTTCAACTTCTTCTGTTACTTCAGCCTTTGCCTCTGCAATCAATTCTCGGATTGGTTTGTTGGAACCAACAGTAACAAAGGGATGCTGTTGATCATTAAAAAGAGCATACTTAGTAACAACTAAAATGCCTGCTTGTAAACTAAGTTTCAAATACACAAAACACACATTTCTATGTGGTAAAAACATAAACATATGGGCAAAAAAAAGACAGACAACTTCAGGTAATGTTATACATGGGAAGGGAAAGAGGAGAAGAGGGTGAGCAAAAGTAGGGACGACCTGCAACTGGATCTGTATATTTTTTTTAAGAATCTGAAGCAAATCTGTCAAAATGTTAAGAATTGTTACAGCTGGATAGTAGGCCCACGTACTTTTCTGTATGCTTGAAAATTTCATAATTAAAAATTTAAATTAAAATTTAAAGCAAGTTTCAAGTCAGTACATTATTAGTTCTTGATAAGTAACAATTGGGGAGAAGGAGGGAAAAGGCAATGCACATAACCTAAACATTTGTACCCCCATAATATACTGAAAAAAAAAAAGTAACAATAATCTGGCGGGGCGGGGTGGCTCACGCCTGCAATCCTAGCACTCCCGGAGGCTGAGGCGGGAGGATCATTTGAGCTCAGGAGTTCGACCAGCCTCAGCAAGAGCAAGACTCCGTCTCTACTAAAAATATAGAAAGAAATTAGCTGGACAACTAAAATATATATATATATATATATATATATATATATATATATAAAATTAGCCAGGCACGGTAGCACATGCCTGTAGTCCCAGCTACTCAGGAGGCTGAGGCAGGAGGATCACCTGAGCTCAGGAGTTTGAGGTTGCTGTGAGCTAGGCTGATGCCACGGCACTCTAGCCCAAGTAATAGAGTGAGACTCTGTCTCAAAAAAAAAAAAAAAAGTCAACCTAAAAAACTATAATGCAGGAGTTACACAATAACTCAACCTAATTGCCTCAAGATTTGTCATTCTACTTGTTCATCTGTAATATTATTTGACAATTTTTATTTAATATATGACAAACAGGTCCTGTTATAAACCAAAATTAAATTTATCCAATAACTTTAATGCCACTTTTTAAAAGTCAACACTATTTACTGAACACTTACCCCTCACTGTAAGAAATGTAAAAAATATCTATAAAAATTAGTTCATGGCCCCTGCACCCAAGGTGCTTGCTTTCTAGTAATGAGAGAGACATAATGGAAATAACAAAACGAAAAGAACATAATTAAAGTGAATCAAAAAAGCACAGGAAGAATGACTTATAAGCTGAATGCTTGTTAGTAACAGCAGCACTTATGTTTATAAAGCAAATACTAACTACCATCATTTTGACTTTCCATAGGAAAACTCAAGTGGAAAGAGAGCACATTGAATGAATCTGAAATTGCATTCTTCTTAAAGAGATGTTAAAATAATTATTAATACATGTTTTGCTATTGTCATACTATTTAATAGTTATATCCTACCTGCAGTAGCTGAGATGTGTTCCACCTAGCATCCACATTCTTTTCCAAGCATTTCTTCAGAAAGTCCTTAAAATTTGAAGACCTTCAAAATAAAATTTTAATAATGACATTCTATTTTACTTTCTTATTAATCAAATAAAACAAACTCCTTGATAAATTATGCTTGTTTCACTATGTAATAGCATTAATTTAACATAAGAAAACTAGTTGGTACTATGAAGATTTTATAAAACTTATTCATCAGGTTAGACATATATGCAAGTAGTCACTGAGATATAGCCATATGTTCACAAGTATGCCAAAATCACAAAATCCTTCTATTTAATAAATTCCACAAATATAACTCAATTACATATGTCTCACTTTCTCACAGTACAGAAAATATCTTTTTCATACAGAACTAAAATCATTCATATTTCCAGATATACGGGAAGTTATTTCATAGTTAAAGAGTTTTTATGGTCCTTAAGAAAAATATACCAAAAATCAGTTTTCTAATTCATACAGTCTTTGCACCATATACCCAAATGTAAGTATCTTTGGAAAATTATGAGAATAAAACATCAAGTTTTGCTTCTTAATAAGCTTTTGTTTAGAATATTTTACCATTTTGATGGCTGTGCTAATGTAGGGGGCTCAGATTTTGCTATTTTTAGCAGCACTCGCATTGGATTTAATTCATGATGAGGTGGTTCTATCTCAGCCATTTCTATTAAAGTGATACCCAGGGACCAAACATCAGCTTTGTAGTCATAGGGTCTGTCCTTAGATGTTTCACACATGACTACCTCAGGAGCCATCCTATGAAGACAGAGAATTAAAAGTTAAGATGTTTAACTTAAGAACTGTGATTGCAAACCACGTAGGGGTGGCCACATGTGGCCCTCCAGATCCCCCCTACCGAATCCAAACTGCACAGAACAAATCCCCTTGTTAAAAGGATCTGTTCTGTAAAATTTGGATTCAGTCAAAAGGTTGCACTCAAGGATCCAGAAGGCCACATCTTCCCCCAAAGGCCGCAGGTTACCCACCCCACTACTGACATGACTAATACTGTAAATTCATAAAACCAAATACATACCAATATGGTGTGCCAATAAAGGAATCTCTTCTTTGAATTGTCCTCGTGTTTTTAGCTGATACTCCAAAATCCGCTTGAAATAATTATATAAAAGCATTAATGACAGCATTTAAGCATTGTTCATTGTATTCAACAGGTGAAAAAGCATTTCAAGTCTTTAATAAGGTCACTCTTATTAAAAGGTAAGTAAAACAAAAAGAGAAATAAGTTCTCTACCATCCTCATCTTGACTGCCCTCTTTCTACTCCCTCCCCCAAAGAAAAGATCCCATCATTAATACACTTAATACCACCATCTTTATGCATCTTCAGATGACAAATTCTTCAGAATTGAAAACAAAAAATAGTAACTTTAACACTGACCAGTCTTTCCACTTCAAAACAAATGCCAACTAGTGTTACAGGATTGCAATTAAATTAATAGACACAAACATTTTTCTCTATAGTGTGAAAAAAAAACTATACCAATGAAGCCTTTGTGACAGCATATGTCTTGCTAACTTCCTCATAAAATCATATTACAAAGAAAAAATGTTTTCCAATTTAAATTATAAAGAACAGTAACATTATAGCTTTAAAAACTGTTAACCCCATCTTTTCAGCTAACATCATGCCACATACACGTAAATTTTTTAAGTGTCACATTTGATGCCACAATTTTCAAAACTGAATAAATGCCAAAATCCCATATTTGATGCTCATGCCTAGCACAGAGTCAATAAATGGTAGCTACTATTATACATCATGTTCACAATTCTAACTTTTGTGATATTTTGTTGTAGAACTCTTAAAACTCATGAAATTCTGTCATAATTATTTGTTTCTATTATATGGTTCTTGAGAATAGGATAGTTCTATACATTTGTGCTGCAGAAATGAACGGTTCTCTGTATTTGTGAATTAATAAAACAGAAATTACAACTGTTTTAAATGTCACCTCAACATTATTTGAGAAGTCCTAGGTCTTCTATAATATATTTATTTTTTTAAAGGTATACACTGTTTTACACTAAAATATGTCCCTATACTCAAATTTTAATATATTTACAGAAAAATATGCCCCCAAAATGGATCAAAACTATAAAATTCTATTGCAAAATGAGTTACAAGATTTTTTTAAATGATGAAAGATATAAAAGAGCAACATAAGCCAGAATTAATCATAGAAAAACTCAGAGAGGTGACAGAACGTAAGAAAATATTAAGGAAAAAAATTTCTTTAGAAACAAAGACTAAACTAGGAGGAATACAAGAACAAATAAACAACAAGTTCATACCTATTACCACTTCACACTCAACAGTATGGCTATTATCACTAAAATAAAAAAATAACAAGTGTTGGCAAGGATGTGGAGAAACTGGAACCCTTGTGCATTGCTGGTAGGAATGTAAAATGATGCAGGTGCTGTGGAAAACAGTATGGCTGTTCCTCAAAAAATTAAACATGGAATTACCATAGGATCCAGCAATTCCACTTCTGGGTGCATACCCAAAAGAACTGAAAGCTGGGACTAGAACAGATATTTGCACACCAATGTTCAGAGCAGTATTATTCACAATAGCCAAAAAGTGAAAGCAACTTAAGTGCCCATTAATGGATGAATGGATAAACAAAATGTGGTGTATACATACAATGAAATATTATTCAACCTTAAAAAGGACATTCTGATACATGCTACCACATGCATGAACCTTAAGGACATTATGCTAAGTGAAATAACCCAATCACAAAAGGAAAAACATTATATGATTTCACTTATATGCGGTACCTACAGTAGTTAAAATCATAGAAACTAAAAGTAGAATGGTGGCTGCTAGGGGCTAGGGGAAGTAGAAATTGGAGAGTTAGTGTTTAATGGGTATGAAGTTTCAGTTTTGCAAGATGAAAAGAGGTACGGAGATGGATAGTACTGGATGGTTGCATAGTACATGAAATGTACTTAATGCCACAGAATTATACACTTAAAAATGATCAAAATGGTAAATTTTATTATGTATATTTTGCCACAGTAAAAAAAGGAATATAAAAATAACTTGAGAAAAAGTTATAAATATTGATGACAGGCAAAGATCCAACAAACACGTAATCAAAGTCCCTAAAGAATAAAGTCAATGGAATAGAACAAATATTCAGATTTATAATTGTAGAAAACCTTCCTGGAAAAAAAAAAAAGACTTGCATATTGTTAAGAGCATAATATTTATTAGAAGAGATTAGTCAAACTATTGCTCCTGAAAGAAAAAAAATTCTTTAGCATCTAAGCAAAAAGAGCATGTGACTTATAAAGGGAAAGAAAATCAGATTATCACCAAACTTTTCAAAAGCAACATTTTATGACAGAAGAAAACAGAGTAACATAGTTCATATATTCAAGGAAAGAAATGTAAGCCAAGAATTTTCTATCCAGTGAAACTGATCTTCAAATACAAAGGATACAACTGCTATCATTACATAAGAATGCAGAAACCCCTTGCAGAGGAATCTACAAAAAAACGAGCTTCCGACAACCAACATGACCAGAGATGTCAACATAAAGTTTGGTAGTAAGCATTAAATATAGGAACAATGGTTAAAATGAATAACTAGGGGCTATCCTAAATCTATTATCAATACCCCTGAGAATCAGAATTTTCAATGTGGAAGAAAGGAGATAAAGATGTATTACAGAAGAAGTTGGATTAAAAAAACCAAACCTTTATATTGGACATAAAGAACTAAAAGTAGACCCACCATTTGATCCAGCAATCCCACTACTAGGTATTTACCCAAAGGAAAAAAGACATTTTATAAAAAAGACACTTGCACTTGTTTACAGGAGCACAATTCACAACTGCAAAGAAGTCGAAACAACCCAAGTGCCCATCAATACATGAGTGGATTAACGTGCTATATATATATATATATATATATATATATATACACACACACACACAGATATATATTATGGAGTATTACTCAGTCATAAAAAATGGTGAACTAATTAATACCTTTTGTTAACAACCTGGATGGAACTAGAAACCATCCTTTTAAGTGAAGTATTGCAAGAATGGAAAAACAAAAACCACGTGTACTCACTACCAAATCCGAACTAACAGATCAACACTCGTGCACATATGGAAGCAAAATTCAATGGAAATCAAGCAGGTGGGAGGGGGGAGTAGGGGATAGGTAAATTCAAACCTAACAGGTACAACACACACTATCTGGATGATGTACACACTTACAACCTTGACTTAAAGCATACAAAAGCAATTCGTGTAACCAAAACATTTGTACTCCCATAATATTCTGAAATTAAAAAAAAAAACAAAAAACCTTTATCCTGAATTTGAATAGGAAATACGTATAAACTCATGAAGGCCTACCTCTGTCCTTTGGAAAGTCCTAGAACAATGGCCAATATAGAAAACTATAAACATCTCTAACACCCAGATTGTGGTCCTGAAATACCATATCCTACCTAAAAGAAACCAGGGCTTCTTGAAGAAATAGCTAATTACAGGTCTGACACAGGAAATATACAGGATAAGCCAGAAACATCTTAACTGTCAAGTAAGCTATCAAATACTTGTCATGTCAAAAATACTAACAAGCCAACTTGAAGAGGACTCCATGACTAACAATGGGACAACATGAGCTTCAACAAGAATAAAAATTGCAATGGATTAGAAACCTACCAAAATAAAATTAAATCCACAAATTAACAATATTTTTAAAAATACTGGTCACCAACTGGGATAAAAGAAACCAATTCATTATCTTGAAAGCTAAATAAATGATTGAAGGATTTTTCCTATTTTTCCTAGATGAATTACACCCCTGAGTGACCAATAAAGTATCTTCTCATAAAATTATTACTGATTTTAAATTAAATGAAAATGAAGTAACTGATTATATCAAAATGATTACCAAAAATAAATAAAAATAAAATGACGGAATTCATTTTGTAAGCCCAAAGAATGAATCTAGGCATAAAATATCAAGAGCTGCTAACACTGAACAAGAACAAAAAGCAGACATCGTGTGCCTCCCAACAAAAGTATATAAAACCACCTGTATCAAACCTTTGGATTCATCTGCCAATTTGAAGGAAATACAGAGAGGAACTTACTGAAATCATCACGCACTTGCAATGGCAAAATGCAGTTTGAGGGAAATGATACAGGTCAAATAGCCAAGGTTTCTTTCATTATTAGCCCCTCTAAAGAGCTGTTTTGGACATTTTTTCCTAATCCTCACTCCCCTCCATGAAATTTTAATGCCAGAGATGTGGTGTATATCTGTTCATGTACTGTGGGCCTTTGGAGGTCACAAACCATTGCAATATTTAAGTTTTTTGTCCCCAGAGAACCAATTTTTGCTCCCTCGCAGGCAATATTGCCCCTATGCCTCCTTTATGCATGCCATAACATAAAGAAAAGAAAGGGATGGGGGAGGACCTGTTAAATTAAAAGAGATTTAAAAGAAAAATCAAGTTTTATATATGGGTAAGATTAAACTCTAACATCTAGAGATGAACACTGGGTAACTGAACCTTAAGGAAACACAAGGCAGTAATTACTATAAAATTTAGGATAAAGTGTGGAGAAGGGAAGGACAGTGATTGAGATGCACACACGGAAGAGATTCTGGGGTGCCTGACAAAGTTATATTTCTTGATCTAGGTGGTGACTACAAAGCTATTGTCTATAAGGCAACAAAGTCACTAAGCTAAACAATTTTTGTGTGGTTTTCTATATCTGTATTTATTTCAAAATAAAAAGGTTAAAATTTAGTGCATCACTTGTTTAGATGTCATAACATATTAGGTCATTAAATATGAAATGTCCAATTTCAAATCAAAAGTTTAGTTTACCATATCTCAAACAAGAAGCAGTACAATTAATCAAAGTATGTGCCCAAACTATCCACATAGTTTTGCCAACTTAATGGTAGATGTTCATGCCAGTAGCAAAGAAGCCTGGAGAGTGAGTGGTGATGAAATCACGAAAGGTCTTTTCCACAGCCTGTTGAGAATTGAGTATTTTTCCTTGCAAGAAGTGGTCCAAAGTCTGGAAGAAGTGGTAGTCAGTTGGTGGAAAGTCTGGTAAATACTGTGAATGACAGAGGTTTCCAAGTACAGATTCTGTAGTTTGAGTAGTGTTGTTTTTTGCAACATGTGGTCTTGCAAGAGGACTGGCCGGTCTCTATTGACCAATCTCGGCTGCTTAATTGCAAGCATCCTCATCATTTTGTCAACTGGTTGCAGTAGACATCCGCTGTAATCGATTGACCAGGCTTCATGAATAGTGGATAATACCAGTGCTGGACCACCAAACAAACACCATTAGCATTTTTGATGACTATTCAGTTTGGGACTGTGTTTCAGCACTTCATCTTTATCCAACCACTGTGCTAAACACTTGCGATTATCAAAAAGAATCCATTTTTCATCACACATTACAATATGGTATAGAAATGGTTCACCTTTATGTCATGACAACAAAGAAAGGCAAGCTTCAAGATGATTTCTCTTCTGACGCTCGTTTAATTCAAGCGGTACCCATCTATCCAGCTTCTTTACTTTGCTGATTTGTTTCCGATGGTCCGATATTCCAGTATTATTGGAATAGTAATGTCAAACCGCTGTTCATGAGTAGGTTGAGATGGATTCACTTCCACTACAGCTTTTACCTCATCATTATCCACCTTGGTCTCAGGTCGCCCACATGGCTTATTTTCAAGATTAAAACCACCAGAACAGAACTTCTCAAACCATCGATGTACTGTTCGTTCATCAGCCACATTCTTCCCAAACACTTCATTGATATTTCAAGTTGTCTGCGCTGCATTGGTTCCATGATGGAACTCATATTTGAAAATAACACAAATTTTTGACTTATCCCTGGTTTCACAAAAATTGCTCTAAAAAAACATTTGAAAGATAATCACAAGCCAAAACATGCATTTGAAAGAATGAGGGTGTACTTTCACAACAAAAAAAACCAAAAAAACAAAAAACAAGAAGCATAAAAGTAAAATGTCAGTGATGTCAACTGTCAAACTTAGTATTTAAAGAAATCGGACATTCTATACTTAACAATCTAATAAAATGAAATAGCTATAATCATTGGTATCAACATGGCCTTTAAATATATTTTGTCCTTTTAATATCCTTCTAAAATACACAAATTCGGACTTCATCTCCAGATTTTTTTTTAAAATTCATATTGGGTATACTTAAACAGGGTGATATCTTCCATTTGTATGTAGGTGTATATATCAGTTAATTAATTTCCAATCTAATTTTATATTTAATTATTTTTATGAAGTTAATCATTTACTCCCTCAGTGTAAAAAGCAAAGTTTAAGATTCTAGTCCTTATACTTATTTTAGCAATCCTTTTCAGAACTAAGTTTACTTTGTTAGTGTAGATAACATACCATATCAACAAAATAGAGTATAAAACTAAACAGAAAGAAAGCCCACTAGATGTGATTTTGGAAATAAAGATAAAACTGAATTAGTTTTACATACTATATTATATTATAAATATAAAATATTTACAAGTCTATATAAAAAATTTTTAATTTTTCATCAGCCTTTTAAAAGTTTGCCTTTTTGAAAATAAAAATGCATCTTTTCTTACTTTGTTTTTAAAGTATTTTTAGATTAGTTGCCAATACTTAGGATTTCTAGATAAATGAATATCCAAGAAAAAATGTTTAAAAAAATAACATAGCGTTAATTTTCCACGTTTCACATATTTGAGTAGTAATGAAACAGTCACATTCATACGGGGGAAATCTCAGAGCACAAATTCAAATGTTTTATTTACATGAATAACTTACCCAATTTAATATCTCCATCTAAAGTAAAAAGAATGTTGCCAGCCTTTAGATCTCTGTGGATGATTTTATTATCATGTAAGTAGTTCAATGCCTCTAAAGTCTGTTTGCAAACTACTTGTATTTGGGACTCAGTTAATGGTCTCTCAAGTTCTATAAAAAGAAAGTAAACAAATCTGCATTTTTATAAAGTGAAAACATATTAGCATGCTATATATCTTTCTGTATATACCATCACTGTCAAAAATCATATACAGTCAAATTATTTTGGAAGAACTAAATATCTACAAAGATTACTTTTCTTACATATTATACTTAACATTTTAGAATTTTATTACAACTATCCAAGAATATAAAAATATAATTAACTTGATTTCTTAATTTATTGAACTTCACTCAATAATTATATATGTTCGAGTACATACTCATATATGTATGTCTGAAATTCTTCATTTTTATTAAGTATAATTTAAGCTATAAACATAAAGAACAAAAAGATATTTACCAAGCATCACAGCATCCACTGCTCCACCTGCACAAAATTAAATAAGGATCTGCATGCAAAAAAAAAAAAAAAAAAACACACATGTTAACAACTACATTGAATTTCAGTACTTTTCTTCAATTTAACAAAAAAGACAAAGAAACAGCTATCAGATAATCTAGGTTATAGAAACAATATTATACTAAACATGAGATTTTCTTTGTCATAAGAGTTACAAGTCTTAAACGATATGCACTTGAGAAAGCACAAAGAGAGCCCACTGGGGAAATACATGCATTTTTTAAATGACCATGTATAGAGTTCTTGCTTCCCTAAAGCGACCAGGAACAGAATTTTTATTCAGTACAGTATTATATATCCATTTTTGTCACCAGTGAGAGATGGTATTACTTGCATTTTTAAGGTAACTATTGTGACTTAAGTGACCAAATATATTTATTTTTTAACATTATTAATAGGATAAAAAAACAGACCTTTTGATTTCCAGTCAGTTATTCCTTATACTACTTACTCTTCTCTCATAACACTTTCCTTCTTCCTTCAAGAAGAAAAACTGAAAATCCATTTTTTTTTATTTTTGAGACAGTGTCTCGCTCTGAGTGCAGTGCTGTCATCACAGCTCACTGCAAGCTCAAACTTATGAGCTCAAGCAATCCTCCCGCCTTGGCCTCCCAGAGTACTAGGATCACAGGCGTGAGCCACTACACCTGGCGTGAAACTCCATTTTAAAAAGTCCTCTGGATTAAACTAGTGTTAGAACAGAGCAAGTGACCAACTGGTTATTATAATGAATATAAACATTTACTTTCTGTATCTATTAGTGCCTAATTTTTCTAAAAATAAACAAAATTTATACATATACCCTTAGCCATTACATTATGCACTAAAGTTGAGCCTGATAATATATGGGGTAAATATTTAACATTTCTACTATTTTATTAAGATAAAAAAATTATAAACAATTTCTGGGAAAACAAAGAAACTTTTAAAAAAAACTTCTAAATGCTTAAATTTAAATTACAAAACAAACAAGAACATGTAATTTCATATTTTAGGAAATTTAATATTCTTAACCAAGTTTCTCCACCTGGATCCAATGTCAGACAATCATGATGAAACTATACAATTTGAAACATAAATCTGAACATCTGTTGAAGCTGAGGATAATGATGTTGGTATGACTTGCTCATCAGCAAATCAACTCTCATTCAAGTAATATAAGTAACTAAACAGAAGAGATAAGACATAAAATAGGCTTTCAAAACTCATAAACCTCTTTAGGACAATTAACTCATTTTGGCTACTCCTATAGATCAATAGAAAATACCTACCCAAAGATTGTTCTCATAGTAGAAGGCATCTAGAAGCTTGACTATATTTGGGTGATCACAAGATGCTAATATATCAATCTCAACCATGTAGTCTTCAAGTTCTTCTTCAGATTTGGTGTCAATCACCTTTGCAGCAGCTAAAACATTGGTCTCTTTATTCTGAGCCTAAAAATGAAAGGATCAAAAGTATCACATTTAAAGTGAACACTTGTTAAAAATTTATTATTATTTTAATAGATTTTATTTTTTAGATTGGTTTTCGGTTCACAGCAAAATTGAGCAGAAAGAACAGAGAGTTTCCTTGTACTCCCTGCCCCAACACATGTATAACCTTCCCCACTATTAACATTCTGCACCAGAGTGGGACATTCATTACAATTGATGAACCTATATTAACACATCATTAGCACCCCAAGTCTACAGTTTACCTTAGGATTCACTCTTGGTGGTATACATGTATGGGTTTCAACAAATGTATGACATGTACCCACCATTATATTAACAACAACATACAGAAAAGTTCACTGCTCTAAAAATCCTATGTGCTCAGCCTCCTCACCCATCCCTTCCCCTAATCCTGGACATGTATCAAGGAACATAACTGCTAAACTGTAAGGTAAGAATATGTTTAGTTTTGTAAGAAACTGCCAAACTGTCTTTCAAAATGGCTGTACCAGTATGCAAGTATGTTCCTTGGTATTTACCTAAACATGCTGAAAATTTAAGTCTCCACAGAAACCTGCACACGCATGTTTATCACAGCTTTATTCATACCTGCCAAAACTTGGAAACAACCAACATGTCCTTTAGTAGGTGAACAGAGAAATTGTGATACATCCAAACAATGGAATATTACTCAGCGCTAAAAAGAAAGAGCTATTAAGCCATGAAAACAATGAGGAATCTTAAATGCATATTACTAAGAAAGCTAATCTGAAAGGTCTACTCCATGATTTCAACTACCCAACATTCTGGAAAAAACAAGACTATGGAGGCAGTAAAAAGATCAGTAGTTTCCAGGGATTAGGGGTAGCAAGGAATCGGGTCTTAAAAGCTTAATTAAGTTGTTTTTATAAGACATTTCAATATTACATATATTATCACCGCTTCAGCAAAACTGTACCTATTACCTTAAAAACTAAACTTCTAAAAGCTAATAATAATTGTTTCAATAAATAAATGTCTAAATCCCATTTTTTTTATTTTCGAGACAGGGTCTCCCTATATTGCCCAGGCTGGTCTTGAACTCCTGGACTCAAGCAATCCTCCCACCTTAGCCTCCTGAATAGCTGGGACTATAGGCACATGCCACTACACCCAGACAAATCCCACTTTTAAGAATTTATCAGAGGCAGATAATTTTATAAAATAAAACTTATACATACACAAAAATATTCATCAAAGCACTGTTTGCAATAAGGAAAAACTGAATCAGCCTAAATGTCCATTAACAGGAACCTGCTTAAATCACATAGTACAGTCTACAATGGAAAATAATACAGCCACTAAAATTGACTAATCAATTAATATTTCTTAAGATGGAATGACAGTCACAACATATCGTTGACTGGGAAAAAAACAGCAACTTACAAAAAAAGCATGAAAGGTGAGTAATTTTATAAAAACTACACATCAATTTTCACATATGGATAGCTACATAATAAATATTTGGGAAAAAGCCATCAGCGAGGGTGTTGAAGTTTCAAGCACTTTTCACGTTCTCTATATTTTTCATGAAGTTTAAATTTTTTAAATGGACTTGTATTACCTTATAGAAGCAATAAATTGCTAAAAAAATCAGTATATAGGAGATTTTTTAGTGATCTATTATCTAACCTTGCCATGATGAAAAATATAAACAAAACAGGTATTAGCTTGTATATGGAAATTTTCCTAAATAGATTATTGCTAAGTTTTACTTCCTTTGGGAAAAATACAGGTAACAAGTAAAACTAATGGCTTAGGGCTCAGATAACATGTTCCAGATAAAAAAATAACCCTATACTGGTCAACCCTACCACCCTAGAAGGATATTCTAGTCTACCATATTCTATCAAATCTAGGAGACCATTTTATCAAATCTAGAATGCCTTTTAAGAGGCGTCATTATATTATATTCCACTAAGGAAGAAAAACTGCTAATTAAACTGACAACACTTTATCATCTAGAATTTTTGTTATATCTTTAGAGGGTTCTTTTGCACATATTTAAACACAAATTGTTATTGTATATCTATTATTCTTGTACACACATAAAAAATCAAATACTTCATATTTAAGTTTGACTATTCAGAATCACTTTTTGACTCTGAGTTACCTAATGTCTGTGTTTTTCCATAGGATACCACCCTCTGGCCATTAGAAGCTTTGGTGATACAACATTTCTTAAGTGTCTCCAAGATTTTCTTTGAAAGCAACAGATCCAATTTTGCAAGTTATACTGATACTCTCCTGATCCTATGACAGGCGCTAAAAGATGATTTTTAGATAACAACCAGGACTCACACTCTTTCTTCAAAAGACCTTAAATAGTTTATTGATTGAAATATCAAGGGGTTATAACCATATGACACAAAGGATACAACTAAGTTCACGATGCACAAGCAATGACAGATACATCATGAGTTCTACCTGGCCAAAACAATTATAATAAGATGGCACTGATCAAAAAAAAGACATCCCAATTTCCCAATTTCAGAGATGTCTAAAAAAAAAGTCATGTCATAATTGGTGAAATATAGTAAGTTTGTCTCCCTAAGAAAGATACTACAGTTGAGCCAATAATAATTAGAACTTACTCACCTGAAGCAGAAAAAATAAGCTAGTGAGAGACTGGCCCTTCTGCCATCATTTTAAATGTAACACTTTGGGAAGAAAGAGATCAGAGGGAACCTGTCCTTAGAGAGGAACACAAAATGGGGGTGAAGTTAAAAAATCATCCTGCTTCTACTGAAGTCCTGAGAGATTTTAAAGATGTGTCTTTTACACTTGTGAATTTTATAGCATGAAGGAAGAAAAACAACCAATACTATTAATAGATAATCTCTAAAGTTCCTCACAGTAACAAATGTTGTCATTCCATTTGCCCTGGATATACTGATTAAACCAAAAGTGGTATCATCTGGTTTAACATAATAAATAAAAGTTACACTAGAATATATACTGCCTCAAGTTACTGCTTGGAAATAACGATTATCCATCAGGATCTGGTTCTAAGGAACTCTAAAAATTCAAAATTGAAATAAACATTGATAAGTATGTGACACTATTCTCTAAACAAATGTAACAGAGAAATAAACACAAATGACACAAAGGATACACTAAGTTCATGATGATATATTATTTAAAAATAAAAGGGTTCATCTAATATCTGAAAGCATGAAAATCCTGCACATAAGCGCCTCATGAAATAATTAAACATTAATAAAAACAAGAAAGGAATAAAATCCAGATCTTAATTTGAAAATATAACTTCTGTTAATAAAAAGTTTTAAAGATCAGTTATGATCACTTAAAGACACTATGTTTTTATTTTCATGAATCATCAATGGAGCTTGGTCACTTTACATAAACAAACAGGGGGCTGCTGTGAAAAATCATTTATCTGATTTTTCTGTACTGGCTTCTGTTCTAAATGAAGTAGGGTGAAAATTACACTCTCTTACATTAATCTTATTCTAACAGAAATTATTTCCTAGGTGGTGAAAACAAGAGTAATTTTTAAATCTTCACTTATTTTCTTTCTACATTTCTACAGTTTCTAAGACTATATAGTATTTTTACAATGAAGAATATATTTTAATAAAATTCTCAGTTGGAAACTGAAAGATCAGCTCAGAAAACAGGGATGATTTCAGTCCCACAAAGGTGTTAGTCAATCAAATAGAGAATACAAAAAAAAAGAATATAAAAGGAATCTAAAAAACAAAGAATAAAAAGAGATGAATTCAATCATTTTAATAATCACTACGATTGATTCTATCAATTTGGATTATCTGATCACAGAGTTGAGAGGTAAAAGGTATTCTTCCCCCAAGACAAGAGGTAAGACCCTAATTGTCCAGTGTATAAGAACATTTGACTGTAACAAAATATAAAAACAAAACAGGATGGGTGTGATGGCTCACGCCTGTAATCCTAGCACTCTGGGAGGCCGAGGCAGGCAGATTGCTCAAGGTCAGGAGTTTGAGACCAGCCTGAGCAAGAAGAGCGAGACCCTGTCTCTACTAAAAATAGAAAGAAATTACTTTGACAGGTAAAAATATACAGAAAAAAAAATTAGCTGGGCATGGTGGCACATGCCTGTAGTCCCAGCTACTCGGGAGGCTGAGGCAGAAGGATTGCTTGAGCCCAGGAGGAGTTTGAGGTTGCTGTGAGCTAGGCTGACATCACGGCACTCTAGCCCGGGCAACAAAGTAAGCCTCTGTCTCAGAAACAAACAAACAAAAAAAACAATCCAAATCACTACTCATGAACTGTATGCAAGGCACTGGTCAGAGCTGTGGAAAACACAAACAACATTTTAGTGAAATCTGTTCTAGAAAAAGAAATTCAATACAGTCATCCCCCCTTATCCATGAGGATAAAGTTTAATTTATAAATTAGGCTGAGTAAGAGATTAACAACAATAATAAAACAATTACAACAATATACTATAATAAAAGTTATGTGAATGTGGTCTCTATATATATATCCTAAAATATCTTATTGTACTGTACTCACCGATTTCTAGACCACAGGTAACTGAAACCATGGAAACGGAAACCTCGAATAAGGGGAAACTAATGCATAGAAATCTATTAAAAATCTTGACCAAATCTTGAACAACAGTTGATCTGCTAAAATCTATTCATTCTTCCAACAAATATTGACTGAGTACATTCTGTATGTCAAACACTGTTCCAAAGGCTGACAGTGTACAAAATATACAAAATTAGTCCGTCCTCATGGTACTTACTATAATTGTGGGGAGTGGACCAGTCAACAGATAAAGAAATAAAATAGTCTATCAATGATTAGTACTGTCGGGGAAATAAGTAAGGTAATAAGAAAGATGAGGAAATGGGGGGAGATGGAAGCACACAGGCAAGAGTTATAATTTAAGTCGGGTAGTTAAATTAGGCCTAACTGAAGTGATATTTGAATATATCAATATCAATAAAATTCAATGATCCCTTTAATGTTTTTTAAGCTATTTAAATTGGAAATTTTAGTATACTGAAAAGAAATAGGGTAAGAAAAATCTCAAATTATTTCAAATGTTATTCTATATAATAGTATCTATTATGCTATTAGAAGATATTATTATTCAATTACTGTGTGTCAGGCACTATTCTCTGCACTGTCCATTAAGTAACTTATTTAATCCTTTTATCAGTCTGGTCAGGAGGAAAATCATATTGATTATTTTAATAGAGAGAAATTAATGTAAAGTATTGTTAACTCTGTTGTTAACCAGGTAACTAAAAATATAAAAAGAAAACACAAAGGACCAGGGGGGTAACAACTGCAGGAAAAAGCTACCACACCAAGGACCAGGGGAACCAAAGGAAGAGACTGGAATTATTAAAACTCAGAAGCTTGAAGGAAGAGTTCTACATAGCTGAAACTCAGACCCCTGAGGAGAGAGTGCTGCTCAGCTGGAGCTGTTGTCTCTGAACTAGGAAGAGGGGTCTGGTGAGACTGGGACCCAAACTTTTGAGAAAGAGGGTACTAGCAAACTGGTACTAGTGTTATGAAGAGTTATGATGAGGCTAGTTCTTCTGTATATTGGAGAAACTACAAACTTGTTTGCTGCTACAGAAACTGCTGTTGCTGCAGTGAAGAACTTCCACTAGGATAATGGTCATACTAACAAGAAAATAGGAAACCCAAAGGAAACAAAGAGAAAGGTGTAAGTCCTTTCTTCCTCCTTCTCTAGTACCTCCTACTTGTGAAACTTAAAATTGAGCAGCTGGCAAGGTAGAAATGTGATTTGCAGTCAGCATCACAAAGCAGAGTTCAAAAGGATGTGTGTTTGGAGCTGAGAGATAATAGCTTAAGAACCAGCATAATCCTTCTAAAACCTATAATGATCATAGATGGGATAACTAAGGCACAGAGTGTATTTCTCTTGACATAAATAAATGGAAATACATCTCATGTTCATATATTGGAGACTTAATATTGTTAAGATGTCAACACTACCCAAAGCTATCTACAGATTCAATGCAATTCAAGGGACCCCAAATAACCAAAACAACCTTGAAAAAGAACAATAAAGCTTGAGGAGTCATATCTTCAAAACTTACTACAAAGCTACAGTAATCAAAACAGTGAAGTCCTGGCATAAAGACAGATACAAACCAATGGAATAGAAGGACCAGAAATAAACCCTGGCATTAATGGTCTCATGATTTTTGACAAGGGTGCCACGACTATTCAACAAGAAAAGGAAAGTCTTTTTAACAAATCATGCTGAGAAAACTGAAAATTCACATACAAAAGAATGAAGGTGGACCCTTACCTAACACCATATATAAAAATTAATTTAAAATGTACTGAAGACCTAAATGTAAGACCTAAAACTATAAAACTCGTTGAAGAAAATATAGGACAAAAGCTTAATGATACTGGATTTGGCAACAATTTCTGGAACAGCAAAGGCACAAGCAACAAAAGAAAATACAAACTGGACTTTAAAGTGAAAATTTTAAAATTTTGTGCATCGGAATAGAATCTTAACAGTAAAAAGGAAACCTACAAAATGAGAGAAAATATTTGCAAGTCACATATCTGATGAGGATTAATATTCAGAATATATAGAGGACTCTGAAAACTCAATTACAAAAAAAAAAGACAACCAACCCAATTCAAAAATGGACAAAGGACTTGAATAAGTATTTCTCCAAAGAAGATATGCAAATAGCCAATAAGCATATGAAAAGATGTTCAAGATCACTAATCATTAAAGAAATACAAATCCAAACTATAATAAGATATCACCTCATACCCATTAGGATGACTACTATTTAAAAAAAAAAAGTATAGGCAATGATATGGAAAATCTGGAATCCTTGTGCACAGCTGATAGGAATGTAAAATGATAAACTATGAAAACAGTATGGTAGTTTCCCCAAAAATTAAAAATTAAAAATAGATTACTACATGATCCAGCAATTACACTTCTGAATATATACCCTAAAGAACTGAAAGCAAGGTCTCAAAGAGATATTTATACAGAGCAGCATTATTCATTCATAATAGCTAAAACACAGAAGCAACATAAGTGTCACTGACATACGGCTAAGCAAAATGCGTATGTACACACAATGGAATCTTATTCAGCCTTAAAAAGGAAGGAAATCCTGATATATGCTGGATGAACCTTAAGTACATTATGCTAAATGAAATAAGCCAGTTACAAAATGACAAATACTGCATGATCCCATTTATATGAGGTTCTTAGAGTAGTCAAAATCATAGAGTCAGAAAGTAGAAGGATGATTGCCAGGAACTGAGGGGAAGGAAGAATGGGGAGTTTGTCTTTAATGGGTATAGAGTTTTCAGTTTTACAAGATGAAAGAGGCAAGGAGATGGATGGTTATGATGGTTGCACAACATTACGAATGTATTTATTACCAATGAACTATATATATTTAAAAATAGTCAAGATGGTGATTCTTCATACGGTATTAAAAACAGTTAAGATGGCAAATTTTACGTTATGTGTATTTTACCACAATAAAAAAAAATTGGGGGAAAAAACTTGAAAACAAAAAATAAATAAATAAATTTGTACAACCTTTCAAATTTCAAAGAATTAATAATCAGACCAGGCGCAGTGGCTCAAGCCTGTAATCCTAACACTCTGGGAGGCCGAAGCGAGAGGACTGCTTGAGCTGAGCGAGACCCTGTCTCCACTAAAAATAGAAGAAATTAGCCAAACAACTAAAAACAGAAAAATTTGGCCAGGCATGGTGGCGTGTGCCTGTAGTCTCAGTTACGCGGGAGTTGAGGCAGGAGGATCGCTTGAGCCCAGGAATTTGAGGTTGCTGTGAGCTAGGCTGACACCACAGCACTCTAGCCCAGGCAAGAGAGCGAGACTCTGTCTCAAAAAAAGAATAATCACTTATTTTGCCCTAATAATTCTCCTTCTAGACATTTAACCTAAAATAATAAATGTCATAGAAATATACCATGTGCAATGGACATCCGATATATGACAGAGGCATTGCAAAGCAATAAGGATGGTTTCAGTAAATGGTGCCGGCACAAATGGGTATCTACATAGAAAAAATGAAATTAGACCCTCACCTCACACTATAGGCAAAAATCGACACCAGTTTAATTATAGACCTAATATAGAAGGCAATGCTATAAAACTTTCAGAAAATAATGTAGCAGCAGGCCCGAGCAAGACCTCATCTTTTAAAAAATGATAATAATAATAATGTAGCAGGACATCTTAACCATTTTGAGTAGAGAAGAATTTCTTAAGACAAAAAGCAGTAACTATGTGGAAAAAGGTTAATAAATTGAACACTAAAATTTAAAATGCCTACACAAAAAAGGACATCATAAACAAAATGAAAAGACAAACCACAAAGCAAGAGAAAATATGTGCATCATAATAACCAACAAAGGATTATTAACCAGAATACATAAAGATTCCCACAAATCAATGAGAAAAGCAAGAGAGCCCAAAAGGCTTTAACAAGCACTTCAGAGAACAGGAAATCCAAATGGTCAATAAATACGAAAAGGAGCTCAACCTCATTGGTAATCAGTGAAGACACTACTTCACATCTATCAGGGCACAGACTATAAAAAAGGCGCCAGCAAATCAAAATATTGTAACAAGGCTGGTTTAAAGAAACAAAATTAGATATGCTGTGTTAGTTTCTTGGCCTCTTTATGAAATTTTGGTGGGATATTCTGAAATAAACTGTGTAATATTACTTATCATTGAAGGTAAACAAGCCAAAACACAGACCCTTAAAATTTTAAGTGATTTCATAAATTTCATGCTATACAATATACCAACTGGAAATAAAATATATATGCTTTACAAGTAAAAATGAAGCAAGATATCTTGATTTCTAGTGTATTTCTTTAAAAGTGAGATGCTAAAATAACAGCATACAAAAAGAAATGAAATTTATTAACTCTGCTCACACTTTTTGGGTCATGACAAAGGAGGGGGGAAAGAGGACAATGGAAGGAAAGAGGGAGAAAAAGAAGGAAGGATGAATGGATGCACAGACAGTAGGATTCAAATACCTTCCCTTTCTAAAGAAAGCACTCTGATTAATATTTTAGCACTAATTCATAAGGAAAAACTGTGAGCTGGTAAGCTGGTAAATTGGAAAAATTCACCACCTTATAAAAGAACAAGAAACAACAAAATATTCTGTTTTTATACTCTGTATGTACATTCAGTGGTTATAGTCTTACAGATAAAAAACAAGATAATAAGAAACACAGGGATAAAAAGCAAATGCCCTGTTCTTGACATTTTCCTTCCTATAACTTTGAGATGAGATTATTCACTTAAAAACTTCTGAAAATGATTCATCTCTAGAAAAAAAAATTATTCACTGAAATTCAGATTATTTTCCATTAAAATTCTTAAATTTCAAATAATTCTTAAAGTTATTAAATTTCAAAATCAGCTCAGTTCCCACTTTTGTACCTAAAAGTGACAGATTTTTATAACAAAAATGCAACATTTTATACAGTAACAGCAACAACATCTTATATTCAAGCAGAAGTATATGTTGGCATAGATTATTGTGGCAAAATAAGAATGAATTGCTTCTGTTACTGAATTGGGAAAAAAATCTGTGTAAATTTAAAGAGATTTACAACGAAGAGAAATGGGAATATAGTTTTATCACTTATCTGGAAGTCTGTGTCAGCACATAAACAATAACTATCTGGTGTACAAAAGAAAACTAAGAAGGAAAGTTTAAAAGTTTAAACCTTCTGCCGAAAAGTTTAAAAGCTTAAAAGAAAGTTTAAAAGTTTAAAATTCTGCCAGAAAATATATTATAAAATTTACTAAAATTGCTAGCACTTCAAATGTCAGATTATTTAAAATTTTTCAGGAAGAATTAATCAACATAATTAGATTAATGAAAGCAACAAGGAATATAAATAACTGAAAAAGGAGAAAAACTTTAAGAGAACAGAATGAAAAAGATAGAAGAGATATGAATGGATAAATGAATGATTAGATGGGTAGATGTGTACCTGAGCAAATATAGCAAAATATAAACTGCAGAATCTAGGTAGTTGATATGTGTATGTTTGTTCACTATACAATTTTCTCAACCTTTTCACAAGATTGAAAATTTCATAAGAATGCTGGGGGAAAAATAAACAATAAGAGAATTCAATAAGATTAAGAAATTACAGAATTAACAATAATTAATAGCTTTCCCACATCCAAACAATAATCATAAAACACAATGGGAGATTTGGGATATAATGGTGACAAAAACTAATAATGGGAGAAATACCCCATTCAAAATAGCAATTGAAAAGATAAAATTTGAAGGCAAAAACTGAATGAGTTAATGCAGAACTTAAACAGAAAAATATTAAAACTTTAAGAGAGAGTGACCAAGTGTGGTGGCTCACGCCTATAATCTGTAATTCCAGCACTCTGGGAGGCCGAGGCCAGAGGATGACTTGAGCTCAGGAATTCAAGACCAGCCTGAGCAACATAACCAGACTCCATTATCTCTACAAAAAACAAAGAACAAAAATAGAAAAATTATCCAGGCATGGCAGCATTTGCCTATAGTCCCAGTTACTTGGGAGGCTGAGGCAAGAGGATCACTTAAGCCCAGGAGTTTGAGGTTGCATGAGCTTTGATGATACCACTGTACTCCAGCCAGGTGACAGAGTGAGAATCTGTCTCCCCCCCCAAAAAAAGTGACCTCAAAGTCTCTGGCCTATGCAACCAGTAGATGGAAATGGCAATTACTGAATGAGAACAAAAAACACAGAAGGAAAGAATTTGGGGCTGACATCATGAGCTGAATTAGTTCAGGTTTTGGACTGGCCAGTTTAAAGCATCTGTGAGACATTCAAGAGGAAATCTCTAATAGACAGCTGGATGTGTGGATCTGGAGTTCAAAAGGGAGGTCTTGGGGTAGAGATAAAAATTGCTTTTAGATGGTAACTGAAGCCATGGGAGAAGACGTATTCGCATAAGAAAAGGCGAAGAGGACCTACACCCAAGCCATGTGGAATCTCAGTATTTGAAAGTCAAAGAGGAAGAGCCAGCAAAGGAGTCTGAGGAACAGACACAAAGGTAGAAGGAAAGTCAAGGGTACTGTGACCTAAAAACCAAAAGGTGATCTTTTTAAAGGAAAGAATGGTCAAGTATCTCAAATGCTCCTGAGAGGTCAAGTAAGATAGAAATGTCCACTGAATTTAGAGACATGGAAAATCTTAAGACCATGGCAAGAGCCATGGGGGCAGGGAGTAGGCAGGCTTGCAAATAAATAATACAAGAAAATGTCACAGAACTGAAGGACACAGGTGGTTAGATTGAAAGGACTAACAAAGGGTCCCCCAAAATGAAAGAAGAAAAAAAAAGAGGCCTACATCAAAGTACATTACCATGAACAAGAGATAAAAAGAAAATTCTAAAACCTATTAAAAGAAAGGGATCACAAAGGATCCAGGAAACAAAATACCATCAGACTTTCAACAGCAACACTTGAAGCCAAAAGACAATGAATGGAACAAAGTCTTAAAAATTCTAACAAATTCTACATCTTAAAAATTCTAAGAAAAACTTATTTTTGAACTAGAATTCTACACATTAGGTATGACATCATAATAAAGACACATTCAGACAGGCAAGGTCTTTAAAAATATATTTCCCATGGATCCTTTCTCAGAAGGCTACGATAGGTAGTAAACAAAAACAAGAAGGCATTCCAACAGGAAAAACAAAGTATTTAAGACATGCTTGAAGTAGTTTATATTTCCAAGACTTCTAGAGAAAAAATTATAACCCATTATTCAAAGATACTAAAAAAGACTTAAATATAGAGAAAACATATGCATAGATGGGAACACTCAATATCCAAAGAGAGGCTAAATTTTCCAAAGCTCATTTATAAATTCAATAAAATCTCTCTCAAAAAAACCCAGTAGTTTCTTTGTGGAAGTCAACCAAGTTAATTCTAAAATGTATATAGAGGCCCTAAGGGCCAAGAATATACTAGACAATGTTGAAGAACAACAACAAGGGGAACTCTAAATCTGGCAGAAATTTGTTTTAATGCTTTCCTAATTAAGACAGTGGGATACTGATAGAGGAATAGACAAATACATCAATGAAAAGAATAGAGACTGCAGAAAAAGACATATGTTATATAATAGACAGGCCACTGCAGAGCAGTGGGGAAATATTTCTCCCCCCAGTGAACAGTTCTGGGGCAACTGGGTATCCACAGGAGAAAAAAAATGAAACTGGATCCCTACCTCACACCATTTACAAAAATCTATTCTAGGCGGATCATAGACCTGTTATAAACAATAAGGTCCGGGCCCAGTGGCTCAAGCCTGTAATCCTAGCACTCTGGGAGGCCAAGGCGGGAGGATCGCTCAAGGTCAGGAGTTTGAAACCAGCCTGAGCAAGAGCGAGACCCCGTCTCTACTAAAAATAGAAAGAAATTAGCTGGACAACTAAAAATATATAGAAAAAATTAGCCGGGCATGGTGGCGCATGCCTGTAGTCCCAGCTACCCGGGAGGCTGAGGCAGGAAGATCACACTGGAGCCCAGAGTTTGAGGTTGCTGTGAGCTAGGCTGATGCCACAGCACTCT
>CAUYRT010036260.1:0-14536 GCA_963574885.1 Lepilemur ruficaudatus
TACCGAGGTGTACAGTTAATCACATGAATCAGTTTTTGAGGAATTCCTTTCCCCTATTGAGACCCCTAATTCCGCTCCCCAACTACTTTTCAAGCATATCCCACCCCTCCACAGTGACCCCCCACGTCGCTCAGACTTGGGGCTACCCCCCACCCCCAAATTCCCCAGTGTTTGCTCCCACCCTTTGAGCACCATACTGTTAATCAGTCAATACCAATTTGATAGTGTTTGTTTTTTGATGATGGGAAAGAGTGGAGCATGAAGTGAAAATAATAGAAACTTTGCCAGAATTAAGATCACATCGACATTAGGAATGTTATATCCAAAGAAAGTTAAGTTGGGTGCTCCCCAGACCTAGGAAACAACAGAAATTCTGAGAAAACATCATTTGTTTCTGATTGGCTACTTCTATTTCTATACATATGGCTTTTAGTCAGAACCCTAGAGAGAGAAGGGATAGTGATATAATTACCTGAACCCTACAAATGGGAACAAAAAAACAAAATGGAAGAAGATAAATATAAACATAGTTTCCCAAAATCAAGTCAGGCTCCACTCAAAGCATAATATGCACAATTTTAAGTCCATGTGGTTAAATCCAAGAGTAGAAAATGGGAACCAACATGTTGACAAGGATGCTAATGCAAGATACTAGTAGTTAAATCAAACACAGTGTTTGCCTTGATACCCAGCCTGGTTTAAAGACCCAGGACCATAAAATCTTTAATCACTCTGGGAGTTTTCTGATTTGTACAGTTGAAGATTTATTATCGTGCCTCTATGTTATTTTTGCTATTTATATAAAAATTTACCATCTTTCTCGCAATGATGGCGTTTAAATTCTCCTTTATTTTTTTCTTTAATCATATATTCGCCATCCTGGAGTATGGATTTCCATTCAAATTGTATTTATCTTTATTTACTCTCAATCTGTTCTTTATTTATTTATATTTAATCTGTTTAACTGAGGTAGAATGTATATAAAATAAACTTACCAATTTTAATTTTACAGTTAGATGAAGTTGACAAATGTATACAGTCATGTAACCATCAGCACAGCCATGACAAAGTTTATATTACAGAAAATTCCTGTTATACCAAAAAATTTCTTCAGGCTCCTCGGTGGTCATTTTCCCCCTTTCACACCACCGGTCCCTGACAACAACTTAAATGTGTTCGATCACTGTAGTTTGCTTTATCATATAGCTAATGTTTGTTTGTATCTGGCTTTTTTCACTGAACTCATGTTTTTGAGATCTATCTATGTTACGAATGATTCAGTAGTTAGTGCCCTTTTATGTCTGAGTAGTATCCTATTACATAAATATACCATAATTCATTCATCAGTCACCAGTTGATGCATAGTCAAGATGTTTTTTGATTTGGGCTACTAGGAGTAAAGTTGCTATAAACATTTGTTTGAACTTACATTTTCATTTCTTTGAGGTAACTACCTAGAAGAGGAATTGTTGGGTTTTGTGATAAATGTATACTTGACTTTATGGAAACAACATCAAAAAGTTTTTAAAGTAGCTGTATCATTTTACATTCCCAACAGCAATGTAAGTGTTCCATTTCCTCCCCATCCTCACCAAAACTTAGTATTATCAGTTTTTTTTTTCTTTAAGTCATTCTAGTGGGTGGGTAATAGTATTTCATTGTGGTTTTAATTTTCATTTTCCTAATAATTACTGATATAGATCATCTGTTCATTTGCTAATTTACCTTTCATATATCTTTTTTGTTGAAATTATTAAAATCCTTTATAATTTTAAAAACTTGGTTTGTCTTCTGATTAATGAGTTGTAAGAGTTCGTTCTATTAATATATTTTGGATACAAGGCCTTTATCACACATATGTTTTGCAAATATGTTCTTATCTGTGGCTTACATTTCATTTTTTAACTATTTTGAAGAGCAAGATTTTTTAAATTTTGATATTCAGTTATCAATTTTTTCCTTAATGATTAATGCTTTGTGACCTATTTAGGAAATGCTATAAAGATTTTTTTTCCTATGTTTTTTTCTAGAGGTTTTCTGGTTATAGTTTGTACATTTAGTTCTATGATCTATTTGTGTATCTTACGAAGTAAGAATCAGAGTTTATTTACTTATATAGAGAGGTCCAGTTTTTAAAAGGCACCGTTGTTGAAAAATTATCCTTTCCTCTTTGACATACCTTGGCAACTTTGTCTAAAATCAGTAGAACATACATGTGTGGATGGATTTTGCGTGCTCTATTCTGTTCCAGTGGTCTGTATTTCATTACTTCAACAGCACAGTCTCTTGATTGCTGTAGTTTTAGAGTCAGACTTGAAATAAGTTACTGTAAATGCTCCACCTTGTCCTTTTTTTCAAAGTTGCTTTGCTATTCTATTAGTAGTTATTTTGCATTTGAACATAATTTAGAATAAACTTGTTTGGTTCTATCAAAAATCCTGTTGGGCTTTTGTTTTGGAGTTGATGGACTCTATATGTTCCTTTGGGGAGAATTGCTACCTTAACCACATCGAGTCTTTCGGTCCACGAACATGACATAGCTACTATTTATTTAGGACTTCTTATTTTCTTTCAGCAATAGTTTGTAGTTTGCAGTATCTAGTCCTGATGTTTTCCATTTATTGATGCTCTTGTATTGGTAATTTATATAAGAAAAAATTCACTTCTCAATTGTTCGTTATTAATATACAAAAAGAGAGCTTTATATTCCGTAACCTTTTAAACTCACTTATTAGACTTAGTAATTTTTTGGTAGATTTTTGAGAATTTTCTACATAATCATATCATCTATGAATAAAGACAGTTTTCTTTTCAATTAACATGATTTTCTTTCTCTCTCTCTCTCTCTCTCTCTCTCTCTCTCTCTCTTTCCACTTTATTGCAGTAGCTGGATCCTCCAGTACCATGTGGCCTAAGAGTGGTGAAAATAGGTGCTTCTGTTTCCAAGCAGAAAACGTTCACTCTTTCACTCCCACATATGATGTTAGCTGTAGGCTTTCTATAGACCCCTTATTCGCTTTGAGGAAGTTCTAGGACGTCTTAACTTACTGAGAGTTTTTATCATGATATTGTAGAATTTTGTCCCGTGTTTTCTTTGCATTTATTAATGTAAGCAAATAATTTTAAATTATAATTTGATAAATTACATTGATTGATTTTTAAATGTTAAACCAACTTTGCATTCTGATAAATCCCAATGAGTAATGATATGTTGCTTTTTAAAAAAATATTTCTGAACTTAATGTGCTAAAATTTTATTACAGGTTTTTGTGACTATTTTCATTATTAAGAGTCCTCTGTATTTTTCTTTAATTATTTTTCCCTCTGGTTTTGATATCAGAGTAATGCTGTCCTTGTAAAATGAGCTAGAAAGTGTTTCTTCTTTTCCTAGTTACTAGATAAGTTTGTGTAGAATTGGGATTATGTTTTCCATAAATGTTTGGCAGAATTCAACAACGTAGCCCTCTGTGTCTAGAGCTTTCTTGGTGAAAAGATTGTTAACTACAAATTTATTTAAAACAAAACATGTTGAGTTATTCAGATTATCTATTTCATTCTGAATGAGTTCTGATAGTTGGTGTCTTTTAGAAAATTTACTAATCCTACCTTAATTTTCATATTTATTGGAATATAGTTGTTCAGTTCTTCATGATATTTATTATCTTTTTAATGTCTATGCAATTTGAACTGATGTCCCTTCCTTCATTTGTGATGACAGAATAGGCCTGTAAATCCCTTCTTTTTTATTTTCAGATAAGTCTTGCTAGTGTTTTTATCAATTTCAACAAATCTTATTGTCCATAAAGAAACTGCTTTCAGTTTCACTGGTTTTCCTTATTGCTTTCCTATTTTCTATTTCTTTGACTTCTGTCTCTATATTTGATATTTCTTTTCTTTTACTTGATTTCATTCCATATGCTCTTTTTTTAGTTTCTTAGGGTGGAAGTTTAGGTCACTGATTTAAAGGATTTAACATCTATATAGATGTTTGTTTTGATGTATGTGTCTGTTCTTCTGAAGTTTGTCTTTTAATTGCCTTTTATACAATATATTTAATAAATGTTTCTTCATAGTATGGCTCATTTTATCAAGAAGTTTTGCTTATGTTTAATTATATACTGATGCCTAATCAGAAAATGTCTATACATGTTTTTAATCTATCATGATACTCAATTTGAACTATTTCTAAGTTATTAAAATATTTTAACAATTACCATTTTTCAGCAGTTTTGTTTCTGTTATAAGAGCATAATCAGAGTGTTCAAATGATTGAATTAGAACTAGATACTAATTTACTGTGTTAGGTATCATGGAATAGATATTTCTAGGAAGTTAATGCTTGAGTATAAATTTATATGATTTTAGCTCTATGAAAAGTGAATTAGTTTCTCCAAAAGCGCTGAGCCCACTGATTTGAAAATCTGTACCTTATTCACCGGCAGCTGCAGTAAAACACTTTTTTGTATAAAAGTCAAGAAAAACATTACCTGAAACTATGTTTAAATGAGGTAATTTTTCATTCAAACTATAACCTGGCCATAAAAAGCTAGGGGTCACACTTACAATAGGACTCTGTATCAGGATTTAGTTCAAATAAAGACCTCAGTTATATCTGGGAATCTTGCTCAACCTGACTATGATTAATGTAAAACTCTTTTATTTTCAATATTCAATATTTTAAGGTAAATTATCTCCAGGCATTCTGAGCTAGTATGGTGGCAGGAATATCAACATTTCTTGGAAAATAATACAAAGGTTAATTCTATTACATCTGAATCTGATTCTCCTAGGTACATGAAAACCATACAGGGATGGCTCCAAACTTTCAGGCTCACAAAATTGCTACAGGGGGCCATAAATTGACTCTATGAAGTTCACTTTGCCCCCAGGAGTAACTGTGAAGAGCAACGTGATCTGAACTATGCTGTGTGTGGTAGAGAGAATTAACGCAGCAGAAAAAAAAAAATTCTACTTTAAGTTTAAATTTAGCTTCACAGTAGCAATGAGTCCGATGTGTGAATAGAAATTAGACATCCATAGTGACTGAAAATGTGACTGTTCATCTCTCCAAAGATAAAACTATTAGCCTAAAAAGCATTTTAAAATGTAAAGGAAGAGTGGTATTTACACAAAATTTAAATATAATATTTGGGAATCTCTAGGGGCCTAAATGGAGCAGAAAACTCTCTCCATTTTTTCCTCTTGCATGTATTTGACTAATTCCTCATCAGAATTTTAAGGGACTGTTTTATCTGCCTTGGGAATTCTAACGGTGGACGGGGGCATGGGGCAGCACGTATGGTTCTTTTGTACTCTGACAGAACAAAGGACAATGTAGTGGTTTTCCTCTAAAGTCATGATCGAGCTTTGTCATTTTTGAGATTAGAATATTGGCAATGTGGTTTAATGTATCCGCTATCGTAGGAACTTCCTTTGACATTATTAAAAGTTGTCGGATTATCTTTTTCTTGGTGCTAAAATTTAGAAATATGTAATTGTTCGGAGTCTTTTTAAAAATAAAATAAAATTTGTTGTTCCTAAAACACAGCTCTTCAATTTCCTGTAAAAACCCTTCGGAGAAGCTCATTCTGTCACGATTTGTGTGTATTCCCCTCGCCTGATTTTAAAGTCCTTTGCGTTGTGTGATTTCCATGGCTCTAGTCTTATGTGTAGCTACTTTTCTTCACGTGTCTTAAGTTCCAGCAGAGGTGAATCACTTTCCCTGTACGACTCCCTCTTTATGTCTCTGCTTAAGCCATTATTTTTTTCTGTCTCCTCCTTTGAACACATCTCTACTCTCTGCTCAAATGCTTACTCCTTCACGGAGTCCTTCCTAACATGTCCCAGTGATGGAGGGGGTGTCCCAGTGAAGGGAGGAAAGCGCCGTGAACTCACCAAGCGGGTTCTTGGCTTTGCATGGGAAAGAATTCAAGAGTGAGCCAACTAGCTACAGGAAAGTTTTATTGAGACAGAAAAGGACAATAGATCTTACTCCATAAACAGGATAGGTGTCCTCTCCTGAGCAGAAAGGGGACCCCTTATTGGGCAATGGTAATGTTTTTAAATGTTCAAAAAACCCATACTTGTCCCGCATTAAAAAGCATTAAATACTGTTGACTTAGGAGGCACAGTTTTACTCCTAAAACCATCACTGTAGCCACAGACAAGAGATGTACACTGATTGTGCACCTTTCTGGGACTTTAAGAAATGTCTGCTTTCCCAGTAACACATGGCTTTGAAAATAAACCTGGGGGTTATTAGGAAGTAGGATGAAGTTTGAGAATGTAATTAATAATTTCTCACTACAATGAGATCGTGATTGGTTTTTATTATCTTTCCTCTTCTTTTCTAGGTTTCCAGATTTTCTGTAATACCAGGAATTATTACTTTTATGATCAGAAAAAGAATGCTGTGACTATATATTATTTTTAAGAACTAAAATAGACTACTGCGCAGGAGATGGCTGCAGGATCTTCTGCAGGAAGGGGAGAATTATTCTCTCAGCTGTAATAGAGACCAAAACAACGTGGCTTCAAAGGCACCCAACCAAGGGCTATTAAATTGAGCAAAAAGTCTAAGAATCTCCAACACCTGTTCTGAAGTGTGACCATTATTCTGACTGTTCTCACTAAGCAGTTTGCAGGAAAACTATATTTCTTAGAGAGAGACATTTTAGGATAGAAAGTGCAGATGAAATGCAACAAAATGCAGATGAAAAATAGAGAGATCTATGTTGCTTTTGTTTGAAAGGAAAGACTTCAATTAAATGACATATAGGTTTGGAAAATCCTCAAATCAGTGGGAAAAGATTTTATCTTGCAAAGAACATGTGGAATATTTTTTCATTATTTGCCAGTTTGTGTGTGGGTGTGTGTATATGTACAAGCCACTAAAACTCTGGGGACTTAATTTCTTCATCTATACAAATAATGGTTGTATTACATCATT
Source organism: Lepilemur ruficaudatus (assembly GCA_963574885.1). Taxonomy (NCBI): domain Eukaryota; kingdom Metazoa; phylum Chordata; class Mammalia; order Primates; family Lepilemuridae; genus Lepilemur; species Lepilemur ruficaudatus. The sequence goes on from CAUYRT010036260.1 coordinate 6,950, forward strand.
TTTGATGTAAGCCCTCTTCAGCTCTCAAATCTCCAAAATTCAGATCATTAGTATCAGATCTAATTCTTCCTCTCTTATCTAAGTTGAATAGCAAGCAGACATGGGAAAATAAATAATTTTGGCTAAACTGTTGATAACATTTTCTAGGGTAGTACAATCTGTGTTAATCGTCTTACCTTAAACTTGCCATTGAGTCCTACCAAAAATAATGAAGAGAGTTTGTAACTTTCAGTTATTGAGTCTTTGAGCCTGCACACCTCCCAGTAAAATAAACACTTTTTAGAGAGAAGGCAAAAGTTATCTTTCTAAGACAAAGTTCAGTCAAACTTTTCAAATTCTGCTCTCTCTGGTCTGTACTCTGACCTTGTTTCAGGCTAATCATATGGTGATGTCATCATTTTCATTAAAATGCAACCCACAATCTCAGGGTAACCAATCAATCTAGGAAAGAATTTTATGAGCATTTGTGTCCAAACCTCAGCATTTGGGCGACAGTAACATGTAGGATTGTTTTTTCATTTCCTTCTTCTCATTTTTTATTATAGGAATAGCTACTACTCAACTATAATATGGCAGCATAATTAATAATTAAAAAAAAATCACCCTGATACTCTGGGAATCAATCATAATTAAGTACCATTATCTTAAAACAGCTTTTTAATTTTTCCATGCTATTCAAAGATTAGTAACAAGTTTAAGAAAACAGCTCTAACTCCAGAATGATTCTGAAAAATAAATTTTGTTCTCTTTAATAATTGATGTATGGAAAAAACATGTCTTTGATAAAGGTTGTCAACAACTTTTGCCTTTATTTAGGTCAGTATTTCTCAACCTTTAGTTTTTTTTTGTAGTGTTACCTTCATGATATCTACCATAGTTTCATTCTATCATTGTTTTAATAATTTAAAAAACTCTTTTGTCCAACTTGTCTTAATAATAAACTTTATATTTCTATAAATAAAAAAAACTTGAGATATACATATAAGGTGAACATAAAAATACTTACAGATCCAAAACATGTTTTATGTGTATAATGAAATACATGCATATATAATTAAGTTTGCTGTTGACTTTTAAAAATTGAAAAAAAACCTAAAATAATGCAAGTTATTAATTTATAAAATTTCAGAGCTGAAAATTAGTTCATCAATGAGAACACTGCACATAAAGAGAGTTTGTTAGTCATGAATAACTACACCGTACACTTAGTTGGAGACGAAAATGGGGTGTAAAGCTACTTATGCAAACCTATTTTAAATTTTTTAATGTCAACCAGCATATCCATATAGTAGGAAAATATAAGATATATTTTAAACAGTCCTACAATAGGGTTAGATGTTAAGAAATAATTCTTAATTATAATGATGTTAAGGGGATTTTATTCAACAAATTTTTATTTTAAGAAGCCATTTGAAAAACTATTCTGGTTCTGTTCTTTAGAGCATGTGATTATTTAATAATTCCCAGTTTTGTAAGCACCAAATTTGTAATCTCCAGGATGTTTGAAACAATTTTTTCTGGTACGTAACCAGGTAATTCAAACAATATTTGTTGATTGGAAGACTGAACGAATGAAACGAGAGGTTCTATCTGGTTTTTCTTTTTAATGAGCCTGGCACTGCACTCGCTACCTTACAGGTTAGTGCTCTTATCCATACCTAATTTCATCGTGTCTCAGAGAGGTGATGTGAGGCATGTAGGCTCATACAGCTTGTGAGTCTCAAAGCCAAGACCAGAATCCAATTCTCACAGACTCCCAAGCTTCCCTTGTAGTAGCTCAACTCAGCTACCTCTGAGGAAGCTGAGATGGACTCAAGGACTTCAGCCTTGCCTTGATCTTGCGGAAGCACTTTGGGTTCCAGTGTTGCCTGGCAGGAGCTGACCTTGCTGAGACTGGTGCTACTCTGCCTCTCTCTGGCCATCTCATCTCAGCTGGCCCAGCCCTGCTCTGACACCTCTCGAGCAGGATTATAGGCAGGAAACTGGCACAAGTTTATGAATGTGTGTGTGTGTGTGTGTGTGTGCATGTATGTGGGCATGTTTGTGTGAATGCCCTGAGTCACAGAGCAAACCAGACAGAAAAGCTTCAGTAGCCTCTGGACTTTCTTCCTATGCCACTTGTCCCATTCCTCCCTTCCATCCTATCAATTGTTCCTCTCCCTGCCTTTCCACCTAGCTTGGCCCAACCCTTCCAGTTGAGGCTCCTTTCTTTTCCCAATCCTTAACGTATCACTTGTTGTAAAACCACCTGGCTTACTACCAGCCGTACGTAATCCATACTTCAGCAAACAGAATCGTATTAAAAATTCAGTGTATGATAAATTTTGAATATTTAAAAAAAACTGTTTTTTAAACTTGTGGATTGACAATATTTACTGTTTCTTCATTCTTTTCATTATATAATTTTGGCCATTTTCTTTTTAAAGACATTAGTTTTCATTCCATAAAGGAACTGTACAGGATGTCATTGCATGTATTTTATAACTTGTTAACAGCTGTGGATGTAAAATATATTAGCAGGTGAAGGAAAAGGGAGACAATTAAGATTCACGGTCAGCATGGGGATTGACGCTGTGCCAAGTTTTATCTACCTATGCTGACCCAGTTCTTTGCTAATATGGACAATAAAGATTGTGCTCTATTTATGAGTCTACAGGCCCAGGGTAAGATCGGTCCAACAGTAGTTTAAAACATCATTTTCCACTTATGGATTCTCCCTCCTACATTATGAGTCCTTTATACTCAGTTGTTTCATCCCCATCAGCATACCTACATGTTCTAGAAACATTCATCTTAAAATGAATCAAACAAAACCATGTCAAAGATGTTGCCACCCCACTAGGTTCTGCCCAAGAGAAAGCCAGTATGCTGAGACAGCAGGATTTATGGCAGAGAAAGAGTTTATTCCACATAGCGCTAAGTGGAGACAGGGGAAGTTTCTCAATCTGCCTCCCTGAGAATTTGGGAGACATTTTTTAAAGACAGTTTGGTGTAGGCAATTGAGTCTGCTAATTGGCTGTGTTCAGGGCAGAACCACAGGGTTGTAGAAATTGTCTTCCTTGCTGACCAGGTCCTTGGGTGGGGGGCACAAAACCAGTTGGCTCAGTCCCTTGCTATGGGCCACTGGTCCAGGTGGGTTAGTTGTTCCACTGGAATGCGGGACCTGGAAGATATCTCAGAAACTACCCCTAGGTTTTGAGAAGGTGTCGCTATCTATGGAGAAAGCTAAGAATCTTTACAACCACAGCTACGTGGCTCCAAGAAAAAATTGAGTCTGAGTTAAATATATGTACATATATACACATGCACATATTAATATATATATTTCAAAGGGAAGATACCATTATTCATAGATGATATGGTTGTATGCCTAAAACATCCAAAACAATCTTTGAACACACAAAGGAAATTAAAAAGTGAATTTAGTAAGTGTGCTGGATGTAAAGTCAATATATAAGAATCAATTTTAAAATATATACCAGCAAGCAACCATAGAAAATAAAATTTAATAATTAACAGCATCAATGAACAACACATACCTAGGGAAAAAAATTGAAAACCTGTGCAAAACCTCTACACAAAAAATTTACAAAACTTTGTTAAAGGGAAATTAAATAAATGAAGCAATAACCTATGCTCATAGATTATAATATTGTAAAGATGACAGTTCTCCCCAAAGTAATCTACAGATTCAAGACAATATCCATCAAAACCAATTTCTGAGAATTGAAAAGCTAACTCTAAAATCCATCTAGAGAGGTAAAGAGCCAGGAATAGGCAAAGTGATCTTGAAGAAGATGAAGCTGGCGGACTTATGCCATGGGATACTGAGCTTCATTGTAAAGCTATAATAATTAAGATAGTGTGAGTATTCACATAAAGGTAGGCAAACTGACTAATGGAATGAAACAGAAAGTCCAAACATACACAGACACTCTAATGACAAGTGTTGCTAAATTCTATACTTAACGACATGCTGCTTTTATGTTTATTTAGATTTATATTTGCATGTGTGTTGTAGGGTGCTAAATTTCCTAAAGGAGATTTCTGTTATCTCCAGACATAGATGTATTACGCACATAGAAGATAATCAACAAAAATTGTGTTGTGCTAAAGAAAATTTCATTCTTTTAGTCACTGAGTATCCCTGATGGGCCTGGCACTGTTATAGACGATTGTGATAGTTCGATTACATCAACAGGCTCCCTTATTTACATCTTTTGTGTCTGGGTCTTTTGATGGTACCCTGGCATACTGAGTGTAGTCTTAGTCATGTGACTTGATCTGGCCAATGAAACACTGTAAAGTTGAAGTTGGTAGAGGCTTAAAAAATGCTCGCACATTTTCCCTTTTTTAGAATCCTGCCACTACTATAAGAACTCTGCTGTAGGGATACCAGAGATATTTTTTTGATGTGTGTATATATATGTATTTATTTGAATATTTGCATTCAAAGTCTACACACATGCCATAACTACAGTACAATAAAAGACATAAGCCCTTAACATTTAGAAACAGCTCTGAGACACAGTCGTCTCTTCTGTGTCCCAAGCAAGTCCCGAAATGGAGGTAGAGCACATGTTCCTATTTTACGAAGTCTCACATAGGACGTAAGCGGTGAAGGAGGGCTAGAAACGCAAGGCAGCTTAACAGGCGTGTTGAACACACACGGAGAGCATTCCTCAGGGGACGCCATGGAAGTAAACATACAAGTTAATACAAAAGTCTTTATTTTAACATTTAACACGTCATTCCAGCTAAGGCCATCTTAGACAAGCCATTCTCCAACCTGGCAGCCAGCTGACTGATGACACCTGGATGAACTCGGTAGAGGTCAGACAGACCTAACACAGGTCAGCAGAACTGCCTCTCAACCCACAGACGTGAGACATAATGACGACTGCTACTTAAAGCCGCTGGGTTTTGGTGTGGATTGTTAACAATAGCTAACTGATAACGAAGGAGATACAGCTCTAAACAAAACACATAGAAACCCTGCCTCCGAGGCTCTTGCTTTCAAGTAATAAACACACGGTATGTCAGATGATAATAGTGCTACGTGAGACAGTAAAAGATTGATAGGGAGATTTGCTTCAACACAACTAAATTTTGTATGTCCAATAAATATTTCCTGTTTAAATCACAAAAGAAACAATAAACTTTTTTTATAATTGCCCTTTTTAAAAAATAAACTTTTTTATTTTGGAGGAGTTTTAGATTTATAGAAAAAATTATGAAGGTAGTAGAGTCCCCATATACTCCGCACTCTTTCCCCCGTTATTAATACTAACATCTCACATGGATATGGCACATTTTTTAAAACTAAGAAATTATTATTGGTAAATCATTAATTGTGTACTTTATTCAGATTTCCTTAATTGTTACCTAATATCCTTCATCTGTTCTAGAATCCTATCCAGGCTGTCATATCTCAGTTAATCCTCAGGTCTCCTTACGGAGAGTTTCTCACTCTGAGAGTTTCTCAGACTTTCCTAGCTGTTGATGATTTTAATGGTTTTGAGGACTACTGGTCAGTTAATTATTTTGAACACTGTTATTCAACCTAGATTTGTCCAGTGTTTTTCTCATAATTATACCGGGGCTATGTGCTCTTAGGAGAAAGAAAACAGAGCTGAAGCGCTACTTTTAAAAATCACATCATACCAAGCGGACATCCTATCAGCATGGCTCATCACAGTCGACGTGGACCTTGACCACCTGACAGAAGGAGTGTGTGTCAGGCTCCTCGCCCGTGAAGTTACTCTTTATTCACCCTTTCAATACTGTAGTTTTTGGGACAAAGTTACTATGAGCAGCCCCAAATTAAACAGTTACACTCCATCTCATTGAGGGGAAAGTATCTACATAAATTATTTGGAATTCTTTTGCATGGGAGATTTGTTATTTTCCCCTCATTTCTTTATCCAATTACTTTTTATATTAATACAGATCATGAATTATTTATTTTTTTATCTTGGGACGTAATACAATACTACTTTATTTTGTTGCTGAAATTGTTTCACCTTTGGCACTTGGGAGCTCTTTCGGTTGGTTTCCATATCCCCTTGCTATTCTGTGTGTGTGTGTGTGTGTGTGTGTGTGCACGCTTGTCCACACACTTCCTTCCTTTTGGCCGCTGCAAGATGCTCCAGAATTATCTTGCCTATTTCCTGCCCTAGTTCTATATTCAGACATTGCTATAAGGAATGGAACCCTAGTTTTCCTTTGTTGGAGAACGGTTTTAAAGCTAAGCTTCGGTGCCAGGTGTACTTATTGCTAATGTGGTATGGTTTGTTTTTAGGTCCTCTCAACTGAGTATGGGAATATGTGTGTGCTTTCAACATTAAAATATTATCTAGACTATATTGATAACTATAGTGAAAATGTACTTAGATGAAAAGTGGTTTGTTATTGTTTTCCAATAAGGATGTAACATCTGTAGGTTTGTTATTCTGATTCCTAGCAACCAGAAAAAAATTGTATACTTTCAAGAACAATCCTTAAAAGTGCACATTTAGAAGAAAGAATTTCCTCCCCATGCATCTTTCTTATTGTACTTATTTTACTTGTTTACTTTGTTACTGATTGTATTGCCTGGTAATGGTATTTAAGAGACAATTAATATTGAAATAACTTTCATAAATCCACTGATTTGCAAATCACATGCCCTTTTGATTAAAGCCTGCTCAAGAGCCACTTACAACAAGTAAGTAAGCCTGCACAATACCACTTTTTACATAGTCACTTCTATATAAAGTAGCCAAAGAGGGACTCCCTGACATTTTGAGGGTATATCCAAATACATATGTATGTATGTATATAAATCTCCTAAATAATGTTGACTAGGTAAAAAACTGAGATGTAACAAAAACTCTTTATTAGGCAAATCAAAGATGAGATGTTCTACATACATGATTATAACAACAGAAAGTATTATAAGCATCATGATATTCTAGCTCAAAGTGTCAATATTTTTTTCCTCTCTCAAACATATTTAAAATATCTTTGGATCCTTTAACAAAACCTGTACTAAATATTTTTCATTTTCATCTTAAATTTGTAATTATGTGCATGATTTTTTTGCTGCATGCAAACTGTTGAAAAACTCAGAGATACTAGGTTGCAAAACTCATTTTTTACCCTTATTATATTGCCCCAGCATGTTATGCTGCTTGAATTAAAATGCTTGCTTTCTTGATTATGAAATATTTGAGGCATACAAAAATGTATAGAGAATAATACAATGAACAGCTTTGTAGTCAACACAGAGTTTAAGAAGACAAGGGTCATTATAGATATAGTTGACACTCCCTTTTTTTCCCCATCTCCTAAACTTTCCCTCTAGATTTAATTGCTATCTGGATATTGTATTTATTATTTTTTAAATGCTCTTATGCTTTTAGGATATGTGTGTGTATCTATAAACACTATATACTGAAATGTCACATCTTTTTATACTTTAATAAGTATATGACCTCACCCTATATATATATCATTCAAGAACTTGCTTTTTTCACTTCCAATTATGTTTTGAGACTTGTCTATATTTCTTCACTTTACTCTACATCAGGGACTAGTAAACTAGAG
>CAUYRT010036261.1:0-66275 GCA_963574885.1 Lepilemur ruficaudatus
CCTGTAATCCTAGCACTCTGGGAGGCCGAGGCGGGCGGATTGCTCAAGGTCAGGAGTTCGAAACTAGCCTTAGCAAGAGTGAGACCCTGTCTCTACTAATAATAGAAATAAATTAATTGGACAACTAAATATATATAGAAAAAATGAGCCGGGCATGGTGGCGCATGCCTGTAGTCCCAGCTACTCGGGAGGCTGAGGCAGGAGGATCGCCTGAGCCCAGGAGTGTGAGGTTGCTGTGAGCTAGGCCGAGGCCACGGCACTCTACCCCCGGGCAACACAGTGAGACTCTGTCTCAAAAAAAAAAAAAAAAAAAAAAAGCAGGTGTAGGTATATGTAGTATGATTTAAACTGTATAAAATATGTACATAAAAATTAAAAGGTAATATGCAAAAACAACAGTTGTGTTCTGAAGGTTTTTAAAAGGTATGAGCAAGTTTTAAAATTTTTTTAAACTTTTAAATCTTCTTTCAGGTTGTTTTGGTACTTCAAATCTTTAAAAATATAACGAAAATAATACAACTATTTTTTTCACCAGGATTCCTGGGCATAGAGAACAGCCAGGAACAAAGCAAACCCCAAATACAAATCACTTACGTGGAATACTGTGACTGGGGGTGGCAGGGATTAGGGCTACCTTCTGACAAGTGAAAGAAAGCGATGGCAGGTCATGGAGAAAAGAGGTGGGGAGTTCTCGCCTCCTTCTCGGGCCCATGAGGATGAGATGGGCCACGTGAACCTCGGAGAGTGAGCTGTGTCTTAAGAATTACTGGGATTCATGTTGCTCTCCAGATCTATTTACTTTTTGTAATCTCCAAGCCTTCAGTAAACACTGGCTTGAACACACTGGCCTTGCTCCTGCTTGTTGTGGGGCAAAAAGGGAAGATCTCTGCAGCTATCCCAGGGGAGAAGCACACTCCGTGGGCCAGAGTGTGGTGCAAGGAGATGAATCTCAGCCAACTGGAGTCAGGAGCGCTGGACTCAGCTCTTCCCTTCCCAGTTGAGAGTGTCCTCCTGGTGAGGATCCTGAAGCTTTAGTGCTTTATTTTTGCTCTGGCTGGAGGCATTTCCCATCACCTGTCAGGTGGCTTAGTGTAGAGGGAGCAGGAGGCCCAGAGCCCCAGAAGAGCATGTCTTAGGTGTAGTCTGAAGTTGCTAAGTTGTGGCTGCTAAGTGGCCAGCAGTCATTAGCAGCCTTCAGTTCTGTCCAGTTTCAAAATGACACCCAAATTGTACAGCCTCTTATTAAAAGACCGAGCACCTTCAAGATGAGGTTGAAGTTTCCCTATTTCAGGGAGATTCTCAGCGATGATGTTTTTGCCCCTCAGAACCTGAAGTGCTACCTCCTAAATAGCTCTTTCATCCACTCCCACTTCCCCAACCCTGCTGCCACTGCCGTAGTGTCCCCATTATTTTATGTCCAGATTATTGTAATAGGTTAGGAATTTATTTTCCTGCCTTTGTTCTTAGGAACGCTACCCCAAACCAACTATAGATTTGACCAGGTTGCTCCCATATTTAAAACCTTTTGTAGCCCTTCATTGATTATAGGATACAGTCCAAATTTCTTAGTCTGAGATTTCAAACCTTCTAATTTCTCCCCGTCTACATGTCCAAGTTCACCTTTTATCATTGGTCTTGTGTTCTACCTATACAATATTACTTAAAAGCTCTTTTTTTCTTACTGCTTTTTTTCCTCTCTTTCCTTACTTTTTTCTCTGTCTGCTCTTTCTTTTCCTCTTTATTTCTTAAAACGATAGAAACACCAACAAAAACTCCATAAACATGGGAAATGAAAATGAAAGAAAAGAAAAATTTACAATCCAATGATCCCAACAAATAATTACTTTAATAATTTTGATAGTAATTTATTATTTCTTTATGTGTATGCTAATTCTGGATCAGAAGCATTTTTATTATTCCCCTTTTGAAGACAAAGAAGTGGAGATTCAAAAAAATTAAGACAAGTTTTCCTCATTTTTTTTTTTTTTGTCACTTCACAGATCTTATTGGCTTTCTCACAGGTATGAAATTTACTCCTTAAATGCAGAAGAGCAAAGTACCTCCTTTCTTTACTTTTTTTATATTTTGACGCTGTATATTGATTTCTGTTTCAAACCCCATTTTTCTGGGCATGGTGGGAAAGTAATTGTAGTCAATTTGCCACACTACCCCCGTTTTTCCTGAGTGGCATGAAATCCTCAATGTCATCCAGCTATGCCGGCATCTACTGAGATGTCCTTCATCCAGATTGCTCCTTGAGCACTGCTTATTTAATGCCAGCCACTCCCTCTTGTTTCCACCCATGTGACCCCATCTGATTTCAGGGCCTCCTCTGTGCCATTTTTGGGCTCGGGGGGTCATTGTCCCACTCCCACAGCACGCCAGGGCTGGGGAACTCCGTGGGGCTCCCTCCCACTTACCATGCCACGTTTCTCCTCGGGGGCTGATCTCCCCTATGGAGCTCAGCCTGGGGAGTGAAGCACAGAGCCCTCTCTCTGGTACCTGGCAGCATCCCTGCCCCCTTCGCTTCCCCAACTTTCCCTTTCCAATCTTTTTCTAGTCTGGGTCCTTTTTGTTCTCCTAAGGGACTAGACTCTAAAAACTCAGAAATCTGAAAAGAATATTTCTGTGCTTGATGCTATCCTCACTTCTTCCTGAGATGAAGAAGGTCTCATCTGGTGTTTGAATGGAGGGAAGGGTAAAGGCAGAAAAAGAAATACTGGAGAAAGCTGTTAATATTTTAAAAATACTTTGCTGACACAATAGTATAGATAAAAATTTGCTTTCTGCTTTTTTGACTATAAGCATCACAAAATAATATTACTTAGTCTTTAAAATTATGAATTTTAATACTTGCCTAATAATATATGTTCTAAATTCTACAAGGGCCTGGGATTTGTTGTGTTCTTTGGTTGTGAGGAGCTGTTGCAGCTGCTATGAGGGTGCTGGCCTCGTACAGAGGGCCCTGGGAGAGGGGCTCTGGATCAAGGTGACTTCAGGGACCTCAGCAGCTTCTTGTTATTGCTAGTAGCAACGGGACTTTAGAAACATAAAGGTAAATTAGACACATTTATTTGAGTTCCTGTCCTTGTTTACATTGAACAAAGAAGTTCTACAGTTGTGGGCTTCCCAAAAGCTCCCCATGCTTTCTGAAAGGTCAATATGTACCCCATGTCTTAATGCAGTAGTTGGGTAGATAACACCAAATAAGAGCATCCTGAATAGAGCTGAGGAAAGTAAATAAACAGACTCAGATTGCTATTTTAAAAAATTTAGTTTGCTGGCACCGATATAATGTGTAGTACGCTAGACTCTGATCCGATGGTTGTTCGAACTTACATGACACTTTATTTTGTTTGTATATAACATGACATAATGCAAAGCACTGCCATTTCTAGAATTTCCACATGGAATGAACAGGGAGGTAGCAAATGTGTTGGAAGAGGGGTGAGGAGATCAAGTGAATTATTCTGAGGCAGGGTTTGCATACTGAATACAAGATTTTCTTCCTTAGATTGCATATTTGGGCCAATAGGTATTGGTGTGTGGGGAAGGACTAAAGCTCCGTCCCCAACTACCCTAGGGCAGAAGAAGTTCTGTATTGGATTGAATTGTCTGACAGGTCTTGGTTGTTATGTGATCTAGAGCAATTTACTTAACTTCTCCAAATGTTAATTTTCTCATTTGAAATATTGATGGTCATATCTATCTTTTAAGGTTATTGTAAGGATTAGAGGTAATGTAAAGTTCCTGGCATATAGTAAGTATTCAGTAAAAGGTAGCTATTATTAGTATTATTATTGCCTGCAACAGCATTATGAGCATAAACAGGATGATTATGGAGAAAAGATGAGGTTAAAAAAAACAAAACAAAACTAATGCCAACAACAAATTACTTAGCCTGTGATGACTGTCCTTTTGGGAGTTTTAAAAGCTAATCATTGCTTGATTTCATGATGTTACCCTTCCCTAGGCCCCACAAAGTATTATGTGACATGTTTATTAGTTTAAGTGGTTTTACTTCTTGAGAATTTAGAATTTTATAACACCCTTTGTGCTACTGAAGATTCTCTGGGGAATTACAAAACCAGGATTGAGATTTCCTTTTAAAATATTAGCAAAAAAGTAAATAAATAAAGTATCCCTCTCTTCCTAACACAGGCAGAGCTGAGATAACATCTAATAAGCGGCTGGCCTCATGCCTGGGCTGACAACAAAATGCTATTTAACCACCTTGCCCATTCCCTCTGTCTTGCTTCTCCCCACTCCTCCCCCAGATAAGCACTGGAAATAGAAAGCTGCAATTCTACCCCAAAGCAATTGTCTTGGTGCACAGATAGGATATTGCAAAGGGCAGAACAGAGCATGTGCTGTCAATAAGAAAAGAAGAAAACCCAAGGAGTAAGGACTAATGACCACAAAATTTGAGGAGTAGCTCTGGACAAAAAGAGGCAGGAGGCAAACTCTGAAGAGGGCTTGGGAGGTGGTGGGCCAACACGAAACGGTGGCAATATACACCACCAGCTCACTCTCCTGACACCAGGAGGGCAGTTGGTTTCCCTAGGCCCATCCTCAAAGCTTCTCTCAAATGATCTCTGCAAAAGCATAAATGCCAACTGTAGACATAACTCCTGCATAAATATCAGTGAAAACGCTTACCTGAGAATATTCTAACTATTTTTAGTATTCAGCATTCTCAAGAAACTTGAGCTCTTTGTCCAGTTTCACTATTTATGATTCAGGAGAGTTTGAGGGAGTTACTTTACCTGTTTTGTCCTCAGTGACTTCATTTGTATTTTTTTGTTAAACAAATACTTGCATAGCACCTACCAGAGGCCAGGTATTATGACAAATGCTGATGGCAGAATGGAGAACAAGAGACGTGGCCTTTGACTTCATGATGCTCATGGTATAGTGGAAGTAAACTGAAAACAAACAACTCGATTAAATAATTATAAATGATGGTGAGTCCAGTGAGTGGTGAAGACAGAGCATTCAGGCTGGCAGCATGACGGCCAAAGGGCCTGAGCCTGGCAGGACAGGTGAGCATAGGACTGACTGATGGCCGGGGTGTGGTGCAGAGGGAGGTGCGGGAGGAAGGCCAGGCCATAGGTTTCATCTGAACAATGGGAAGCCCCTAGAGGAATTTAAGCTCAGCTTATGAATATCTCACATTCCTGTCAGTTTGAAAATTCTATTATTCTGACTATCCCTCTCAAATACATATGGCCCAAGTAATCCCTTTAATGTAAGAGAAATTTCTCTAACCTAAAGAATAGCCCTTGGACTAGATAATCCCTCCATAGGTACCCTCTCACTTCTCCTCTCACCTTCCCCATTTGCCTGCAACGTTTGTCTCTCTACCATTGTGACAAATCCCAATGTCTGCAATTTCTTGGCATCTCCCCTCAAGTCCCTTATCAAGGTGTATCTTTCATACCTTATTGACATTTGATGGACTACGTTCCAACTTGCCTTCAATTTCCCGTAAACCTACAGTGTCACCTGACTGAAGCCTCTTTGGCATGCTAAGCCACAATAATTCTTCTCCATGAAATCATTTACTTTCCCACAAAATGTGCTCGAGAGCTCCTTGTCATACAAGAGAAGAGGAATCCAACAAACACTCGTATTGTGCCCTGCACGTCCCACAAAGATAAAGTTGTTCTTTCCAAATGATGGCCCCTGTAGACATCCTAAACACTTTAGGCTTAAGTGTTTTAGGATATCCAGTGAGAACTCGGCAAACACCACATGGCGGGGAACCGTCACCACAGTACTTGCTTTTAAGCAATTTAACTCATGGGATCTGAGTGAAGAACTGCTCTTTTAAGACTCCATTTCTCACAGAAGTACATGGAATTTCTTCCTCATGCCTTAACTTAGTTTGGCAATGTATTGCGGCTTTGGGCAGCTTTTGTGTTTTACAGTTTGACATGAGAAAAGGAGAAGAGATGGTTCTAATACCTCTGGATTTTGTCTGGATTGTGGTGCCCAAAATCGACCTTTTCCAGCAGCTAGCAAACAGCTTTAAGATCTGGATCTCTTGTTTTTGCTCTCATTTGCCTGGAGAGCTGTAAAACGTCAGAGTCTTGTAACTTGCTCACAAACAAAGCCAATTGGTAAGTCAGTAGAAGCAGGCTGGATGTATGCTCATCATGAGCATGTTAAGACACTTCATTACCTTCTTTTCCCAGTGGCAGTGCAAGGAGGGGGTGTGGAAGCGATGCCTGCCCAGCTTACAAATGAACTGCATCTTTAAAGCTTAGTTGAAAGATACACTTAGCATTCAACTGAAACCTACAAGTCAGATGAAAGAGCTATTTTCATCAGGCTATCCTATAGTTTGAACAATCTGGAATAATAGGACTAGATTGTTAGGTCAGAAATGAGGGCAGTTACAATGCATAAACAGTTTTCTAAGAATGGTTGTACGTATTGATTATGAATTACAAAACAAAACCTCTTTCCTTGCCTTTTACATTTATTCTCATCTTTTCTGAAAACTTCCACACTACTTTTTTCCTGTAGGATTATGTCTATGTGGTGGTTGTTTAAAAAATGTTAGTCTCTTCAGAATTATCTGTTAAGTTTTTTTTCCCAGAATGTTAAGTCCTCCTAGCAAAGTCTTACAATCTATTTTCCTTGAACCTATAAGAACCTTGTTAACTATGTGATATGGAGTAAACCAAACATTTGTGTAGTGTCTGTCTGCCTAGGAGATAAAGCTGTTCTTTTAATTAAAGTCCTGGAAGACATCAATAACCCCCTTTTGTTTTAGGCATTTCAGGAGAGATGCCAAAAAAAAAGAAAGAGAAAAAGGATGAAAGAAAGGGAGAGAGAAAGAAAGAAGAGAAGAGAAAAGAGAAGAAAGGAAAGAAAAAGAGAAACTCTAGATGTATGGAGAATCTCAATCTCTTGCAGTAAGAAAATGAGTATACTTGGTTGGGCCAATAAACACTTTAAAGAAAAGATTGCTATCGAAATGAACATGTTGGCTATTTTTATTCTTCAGCAGTAACATAATAGCAGATGTCCTTCAAGATAAATTATTTTCGACTAGGCTTTTAAAATAAAAAGTATCACTTGATCTAATGCAGCAATCTCTTGATTTTTCTATTTTAGTTTCATGTTTACTGTGTGTTGAATTTTTCTAAAACAATAAAAACTGCTGACTAATTCCAGTAAACTAATAGAAAGAAATGTTAATTTATAATAATGTTCTCAGTTTTTGCCAAAGATTTTGGAAATGACCAGGCCTAATTTCAGATTTCAATAGATCATTTTTCCAAATTTTTCAAATCCAAATGGTTAAAATTAAACTTTAAAGGTTTCTATACATCACGGAGTTTTATTTAAAACCTTTCTCCAGAGTCATGTCAGTTTGTAAACTGTCCTCAAAGCCACAATGACCTACTTTGGTGACTGAAATGCTTTGCTTAAAGAGAAAGGGTATATTTTTATGAAAAATGCTTACATTAAAGAACACAATTATTGTAACAAAATGACTATAAAAATGACTCATCCACTGTTTAGTGAATTATAATTTTCTGTTATTCTAGAAATGAGTCTTAGTTTCTTTGTGTCCTAAATTAGAATCTCCTATACACACAATGTGTGGTGGTGGTGGTAGTGTGTCTGTGTGGGTGTGTGCATGTGTGTTAATGGAGGGGAAATGGTTCGTCGGAATATGATGTGTCAGTCGGGCCTAAGTAATTGTTTTATTTGAAATTAAAAGAGCACACGACACTCATGAGATACTCAAACCTGGAAAAGCCTAACTACTGTTCCCCTTATCCCCTTATTTAAATGCCCAGAAAGTTGACTTTGTTGCTATTTGTAAGCACAACATAACATGACTCTAAAATAGCCAGAATGGATTCTGGCACCTCAACTTACTTCTTGGGTAATTTCCTAGGGAAGGCCATCAATAAAGATGTTCTCCTGCTCCCTTTTTCTCTTCTCTCCTGTTCTTCCTTGATGCCCACTGGACAGATTGGGGAAGACACTACAATGTACACAGCTAGTTTCTGCTGACCTACAGCCTGCTCTTGAATTTGAAATTAAGTCTTCAAACTGGTGTTGTCAGCATTTTACCAAAGCAGTTCATTGATGTGTAATAACTCATTTAATACAGACAACGAATGGCAAAAACAATCTATCACAATCTGAGAGATTTAGATCTAATTTCTCAACAGAGTAAGTTGAAAGATCCCAGAGATGTTTTCTTCTGACAGCATCACAGCCATGTAGGGAGTGGACCAGAAAGGCTTAGTTGTTGCAGGGACCTGAGTCAAGCTTGTTTCAGGGGAGCATGAGCTCAGTGGCTTCTTGAGCTCCTTTGTTGATTGGATTCTGTGCTTCTGGGACCTAAAAGCCCTGGAATTCCTCAAAAGCAGCCATATGAATTTCTTACCCAAGAAGTAAGTTGAGGTACCAGAGTCCATCCTGGCTATTTTAGATTCACGTTATGTTGTGCTTACAAATAGCAACCAAGTCAGCTTGCTGGGCATTTAAATAAGGGGGTAAGGGGAGCAGTAGTTAGGCTTTTCCAGGTTTGAGTATCTCATAAGTTGTCGTGTGCTCTTTTCATTTCAAATAAAGCAAATTACTTAGGCCTCACTGACCACAGCATATTCTGACTAACCGTTTTCCCTCCATAAACACACACACACACACTCTACCACCATCATATATTTTTTTTCATAATGTCCCAGGACAGATGAAAGTGACAAGTACTGTAATTCCTAAGTCCACTAAGGCTAAAGAAAAGAAGGAAGGAAGAGAAGGAGAGAGAGAAAAGGAGAAGAAAAGGGAAGGAGGGAGGAAGGAAGGGAAGAAGGGAAGGAAGAATGAGAGAAGGGAGGAGGGTGGGACAGATGAGGGAGGAAAAACAGTGACAACAGAAATTCGTTTAATATTTAAAGGCCAAAAGTATGGCACGTTTACCTCTGTGTGTGTGTGCGTGTGTGTGTGCACGCGAAAGAGAGAGAGAGACAGAGAGAGAGAGAGAGAGAGAGAGAGACAGAGAGAGACAGAGAGAGACAGAGAGACAGAGAGACAGAGAGAGACAGAGAATGGGTACAGTTGTACTTTGATCTTCATTACTTTTGCTTCATGCAATCATCTTCAAATTAGTTCTCCGAGTCTCTTGAGCATTTCTCCTGCTTCTAACCACCTATTTACCACCTCCACCCACTACTCCACCCTGCCTGCTCCAATCCTCCAAGACTCTGTGTTTATCCTGCTGCTCTTAGATTGTTCTTGGAAGCCTTCCCTGACCACCCTATCCCAGAGCAGTCTGCCGCTTGGTCTCCTACTTTTGTTTGAACTCGCCATTTGGCCCATATCAACGACAGCCGGGTGGTGCCACTTATCTTGTCTCATGTATATGTCTTATCTGTCCAATTAGATTCAGAGCTCTTAAGAGCAAGAGCTATTATCTTTTGTTTTTGCTTTGCTATTTATTTTTTAAAAATTGTATCCCACATGAGAGCTTAGCACAGCGCTTTACACAGAGTAGTAGGTGCTCAATAAACATTTGTTGATCCATTTAATTAATGCTTGAGAATATAACATATTTTTCAAGACGACCTTATTGGCTAAAGAACCTACAGTCTGTTTAACAATCTTCACAAGCAGAAAATTTTTCTTTATGAACAGAACTCCTTCAAGGTTCAAATTCGTGTGACTTCAGGTTGAAGATACTTCCACCTCTGCTCCTGTCGTAAAGTCTTACATTTAACAGACAAAATATCCACCCTAGCTGCCATATCCATTTCAAGTTATATATTTTAACAAAAGAGATTTTTTGAGGAGATCTGTGTTGGGCTGGAGAGAGGGAAAGAAAGGAATCAGTTACCGGGGTAGCATTGTTTGTGCTTCCACACCGCCTCCATATATCAAAATTTCCTTCTTCAAATTGCTCTCCAGAAACACCATTTTTCACAGTAGCCAGAGATTTACTTAAGACTAATTCCCCTTCCTGTTGCATTTTTGTCCACATTGTACCGTTCAGTTTAGATCAGAAGTCAAGGGTGAGTTTTTTGGTATCCTGGACAGGACTGAAGATAGGATTTGTCACAACAAGCAGAAATTGCAGAGCACTTAATATTTGTAAAGTGCTTTCCAATCTTCTACCAGTTTGTCTTTGAAACAGTATTGTAGATGTGGGCTACTTATCTTCTGAATTTCCAGATGGAGAAAAGGGCAGAGAGGTTAAGTGGCTTGCCTGGAATTTAATAGTATGTTACCAGTAGTGCTCCGGCATTGATGCTGCACAAGTCCTGAGTGAAAAAATGCTATCAACATCCCCTTTCTAGTTCTGAAGGAAAATGTAATCCTACAGCCACTGTTTTGCAGGATGGGTGAAGTATTTGATTCGTGCTTTTTAGTTGGCAGGCAATTAAAAGCTACTTTAACAAAATATAACTGATTAAAGAAGTTTTAAGGAACTTAGTACATGAAGAAAATCATCTTGTGGCGTAGAGGTGCACACGAAGCTACACAGAACTTTTTCATCACAGTAGCCCAGAGAGTTGAAACCTCAATTTAAAGCTAACAATAAAGCTCTCTCTCACTAAGCAATGACTTCCATTTCACTGGAGATAATTTTATGCACTGAGAGGAGGGAGGTGGGGTCAGTCTACCAGCGTGGGGGAGGGTGTTGGTCCGGACAGCCCACTCTTACCGAATCTCAGCTTCCAGGGGCCAATTTCCAGAGTTGTCACTCCTGAACTCAATGAGTGACTTGGAGCCTTAGATTTTTTTCTTCTCTAGATCTATCTAGAATCAGAAGATCTATCTGAATCAGAGATTCTTCTTTGTCCCAAACTGAAGAAAGCCATCTTGGGATGCTATTTTGCTCTGAGTAGGCCATTGTATTGTTATTGATTTCCCTTTTGGGAGATGGTGCAATCAGAGGAGGGCAGTTATTAATAAAATTGACTTTCACCCCAGTTAATTGCTACCTCTGCTCCTATATGCCCACTTTTCAGTTTGGAGCAGGACTATGTCTCTAACTTAAACATCTTTGGGGAAGTGTTCTGTCAAACCCCTTGTCAATACTTAAATTCTTATCTCAAAGCAGAAGAGAGCCACGGAATCCTACCCCTTTCAAGTCCACTGGCCAAGAATGACCTTGACCAGGTTGTAAGGGAATCGCCTTTATGGTGGGGCTCTGGAAAAGCTGAGTGGATAGTTATTCTTTTCCTTCCTCTGCTCTATATATCAAGACATGTTTTTGAAGGAAGAGGGATTTGCATATCCATTAACATTTCCACAGCTCAGATATTCTTGGCCCCATCTTTGAAACTGCTCATCAAATAGGCATTGGCAATCTTGATATATTTGGGAGAGGGGGGAGGATCAAATCAAGCAAGGCTCAAAGTCATTCAAAGTGACTTCTAGGGAAAAGATATGTGCTCTTATTTGAAGTGGCCAGTCTCTTTTATTCTCTGAGAAAAGACTTTTTGGCTACCTTAGGTAAATAAGTCCACAGTAATCCTTAGGATTTGTGTAGAAGAAAAGGTAAAAGGAGTTGTCTTCAGCCCTTCTGACAGCTGCATTCATCTTATGTCTGTATAAAGCCAAGTCTTTAGAAATATGGTCATTGGTCCCATTAATATATCAATTAAATTCAAAAAGATTTTGTGATCTTAATACTGACTTTTTGAAAATTTTTAAAAAAATTTTGTATGCAGCGGTGGGGGATTGTGAGGAGGGATGCTCAATTTCCTTGTGTGTTCTTGTTGAGACAGAATCTCACTCTGCTGCCCTGGGTAGAGTGCAGTGGTGTCGTTATAGCTCACTGCAACCTCCAACACCTGGGCTCTAAGCGATCCTTCTGCCTCAGCCTCTCCGGTAGCTGTGACTATAGGTGGAAGGCAACACCCAGCTTTTTTTTTTTTTTTTTTTTATTCCTTTCTTTTTAGTAGAGATGAGGTCTCACTCTTGCTCAGGCTGGTCTCAAACGAACTCCTGACCTCAAGACCTCAAGCAATCCTGCCCCGTTGGCCTCCTAGAGTGCTAGGATTACAGGTGTGAGCCACTGTGCCCGGCCCTTAATATTGATTTATTTTTAATGAACTATAATTCTTCTTCTTTTTTGCCACCATATTATTAAAGGCCTATAAAATTAGAGAGGGCTTTTTTTTTTTTTTATCCCAGGAGATATAGAGTCAAATGAAAAAGTCATTTGGAAGTGACACCCCAAAGTAATGTCTCTGTGAAAATCCAGGGAGAATGTAACCACAGAACACATTTCTCTTTAATTTCGCAGCTGGCATATTTATCACCTATTTATTTCACTCTGTCCGTCTCTGGAAAAACCTTGACATTAAATGATATGTTTTTCCTTTTTCAAAGTGTGCCTTTCGACTGTGAGAAAGAATCTTGAGAACTTACGGTGGGGCATTTGGGTATGTGTATGCTAATAAAAACCAGCATTTTCGCCTCCTTTTATTAGTTTTTTTTTAAAAAATTTCCTTTTATGGTGGGCCCTTATGATAAGAATTAGTTAGTTGAGCTTCTGCACTAATAGCAGAAAATAATAATAGATGACATTTATTAGGTGCTATCTATGTGAAAGGCAGTGAGACAATCACTTTACATGCAATACTCTGCACAAGAACCCTATGATAATACAACCCTATGACAATACTAGGGTATTACTATCCTGAGTGAGCGAAAGAATGTGACTTAGATCACATGGCACATAGGAAATAAAACTGGAACCACAACTTGGGCAGTTTTATCCAAAGCCAGGTCCTTGGCCCTTCTGCTAGGTGCATCCAGCTACTCTGTGTGGGTTAGCACCTGGGGAGGTAGGAGAGCATTATCCCATAGCTAGTAGGCTTTTGATATGTTTTAGATACTTGTCCCCTCCAATTCTCATGTTGAAATGCAATCTCCAGTGTCAGAGGTGGGCCCCAGTGGGAGATGTTTTGGTTGCAGGGATGGATCCCTCATGAATGGTTTGGTGCCTTCCCCGAAGTAATGAGTGAGTTCTCACTATATGAGTTCACATAGCTAGACCTAGTTTTTTAAAAGAGCCTGACACCATCTCTTCTCTCTCTTGCTCCCTCTCTTGCCATGTGACATGCCTGCTCCCTCTTCACCTTCCACCTTGATTGGAAGCTCCCTGAAGCCCTCACCAAAAGCAGATGCTGGCACCATGCTTCTTGTACAGTCTGCAGAACGGTGAGCCAAATAAACCACTTTTCTTTATAAATTACCCAGTTTCAGGTATTCCTTTATAGCAATGCAAAACAGACTAACACAGCTGTGGTCCACTATTTGCTAAGTACTTGCTCTACATAGAGTACTGCAACTCATGAACTCAAAAATTTAAAAAAGCCCACAAAATAATATGGAAGAGAATGAAATTTAACTTATGATAAAGAATATATGTATGCTGATGAGCTGAAAGGACCAAGGACAAAGGTTCCTTATTTTGTAGACAAAAATTATTTTCCCTAAATCTTGAAATTGCTGGTCAGGGAGGAGATTTTGGCCTGCCAGTCCCTAGGAGAGTGATAAGGAGGCATAATGGTCTCTCCCCACCCCACCAAGAAAATTATTTCAGGAAACCAGGAGGAGTTTTTTTATGATGGCTATCACCTTACAGTCAGTGGTTTAGGAACCTCAAGAATAATATAATAACCTTAGGGAAGTTGAGATTTGGGAATTAATTAATGTTTAATGGGTCAAATTACATGGAGATCGAATGCACATATACATTAGATACATATGTGTAAAAAATGAATCTTTACCCCCTACCTCACACCTTACTGAAAAGCAATTCCAGATGGATCATAGAACCAAATGTGAAAGGAAAAGCAATGAAACTTCTAGAACATAACAGGAGAACGTCTCTGTGACTTTGGAGTAGAAAATGATCTCTTACATAAGACAAGAAAAATGTTAACAACAAAGAAAAAATTCACATATTGGACTTTAATAAAATTAAGAACTTCTGTCACCAAAAGACACCATAAAGAGGTTAAAAAGGCAAGCCACAAAATGGGAGAATATATTTGCAATGCATAGAAGTCACAAAGGACTCATAGCCAGAATAGTTAAAGAATTCCTATAAATCAATAAGTAAAAGACAGACAATCCAGTAGAAAAATGTGCAAAGGCTTAACAAGGAAATCACAAAAGAAGATACTCAAGTGGCCAAACAGTATTAATGGTCATCAGGGAAATACAAATGGGATTTCACTGTGCCCTCACTACAATGTCTAAAATTAAAAGGACTGACAATACCAAGGCCTGGCAAGGATGTAGAGTAATACACACTCCTAATAGAAACATAAGTTGTTACTATGTTACTATGTTACGCTTTAGAGAACAGTTCGACAGTATCTCCTAAAGCAGGACATATGTATAAACTATGCCAATTGATTTCACTTCTAGGTACATACCTAATAGAAATACATTAGTACGTTTTAAAAAGACATGTTCATAGCAGGTTTACTTATGCTAGCCCCAAACTGGGAACATTTCAGTGTTCATCCACGGGAAAATGGAGAAATGAATTGTGGTATATTTATACAATGGTATACAGTGGAGCAGTAAAAGGGAACGTGCTACAGATACATGAAGCAAAATGGATGAATCTCATCCACGCAATGTTGAGTGAGAGAAGCGGACACAAAAAGAATACGTGCTATAAGTTTTTATTTATATGAAGTTCAGAGACAGGTGAAACTTACTGATGGCAATGGTAGCAGAAATCAGGATATTGGTTATATAGCATACTCTCACCTACTCTGACTAATACACTATCCAAAGTGCCAACTTCTCTCTGAAACTTTACCTGATATCCTCCTTCTGCAACTACAAGGGGAAATAAATTGTGTTTCGATTTAGCATTTATATCATTCTGTCTTGCTTTTTAATTAGCTTTTTAGAGTGTCTGTTTCCTTCCTGTGTCACTAACCCCATCCTATTACATATGTACATACTCACGCACTACCCTGTTTCAGTGAATATGTTCAGATTGTGATAAAGTAGACAGGGTTGAGATATTTAAGAATATTACCAATAAATTTTTTAAAATAATCTTCTAACTGAAGTATAACAAACAGTGGTCCCCCCCATCTGTGGGGGACACATTCCAAGACCCCCAGGCGATGCCTGAAGCCAGAATAGTACAGAGCCCTATATATACTATGTTTTTCCTATACATACATACCTATGATAGAGTTTAACTTGTGAATTTGGCACAGTAAGAGATGAACAACAATGACTAACGATAAATGAGAATAATTATAACAATATACTGAAATAAAAGTTACTCGAATGTGGTCTTTCTCTTTCTTTCTGTCTCAAAATATCTCATGTACTGTGCTGTGGGTAACAAACTACAAAAGCGAAACCACAGATAAGGGGGGACTACTTCACGTACAAAAGCTGCATAAATCATAAGTGTAAAGATCAATTGGTTTTCACAAAGGGAATAACCTCAACGTAATAAACACATAGATCAAGAAATCAAACTCCTTCAGTACCCCAGTCGTTACCACTCCAAAAGTAACAAATATCCCCAAATCACAAATTACTGTGGCTTTTTCTCAGTGGTAGGACAGACCTCCATCCAAAATTTGAATCAGATATCAAGATTAATGATACCACACACGTACCAAGAGGATATGAGACGGTTTACTACCCAGCGAGGCTTTCTGGGGAGAGGAGGGCCAGCCTCCCAAGCTGTTCAGAAAATGGCTTGACGGAGCGAGAAAAGGAGACTGGCCCGTGCTGGTGAGGGAGGGGGGCTGGGAGCGTGGTCCTTCTGCAAAGGGGCCTGCATGGTTTGAGCACCCAGTCATCAAAGAAGAGAGCACCAAGATTTTTAAATCAGTTTGATTAGATGCAGGACAGCAGGGAAGAAGAAAGAGTAAGGCTTAGTAGATGTCAACAGGCCAACATCAAAAAATGGGACCAGAGTTTTTATTACACAAACACAACTTACATTCATTTCTTGCTCATGCCACATGTCCATCACGGTTTGGTTGGGGGCTCTGGTCCCAATCATCTTCACTCTAGACTGTCAAAGGAACTACCATCTGGAGCATTGCTAATCATTTTAGCAGAGGGGAAAATAATGAAAAAAATGAAACAATAGCCAGTCTCATACAAGATCTTAATGCTTCCTCCTAGAAGCGACATGTGTCACTTGCACTTATATTTTTTTGGGTAAAGCAAGTCATATAACTCTGCTGGATCTACAGAGGTAAGAGGAATGAAATCTACCATGTCTTTAGAAGGAGGAGAACCAGAAATATTTGATGAACCACACTGCTGTCTACTACAGATGGATCTTAAAGGATGAGTAGGGTGTTGATAGGTGCAGAAAAGAACACCGTTGGAACTGGAGGAATAACGTGAGCAGAGATGGGGAAGGGTGCATGGGGTTGCTCAAGAGAGAGTGCCTTAAACGGACATGAGGCAAATGAAGTTGGAAAGAAGCGTCAGGTTTAATAACAGAAAACCTTGAAAATTAAATATTTTGAACTTATATTATGGGACAGAATGAACAACAGAATATTGAACATGTGTTTTCAGCAAGATGGTTCAGATAAAATAAGAAATCAGGAAGTTGTTGTAGTAGGGAATAGTGGATGAAGGTCTAAACTAGGGAGTGGAGATGGACAAGTGGAGGCTGGAACCGTTGGAGGTCCAACTGGATATGAAGTGAAAACAGATAGTGATAATTATTTCATTTTATTCTACCTTGGATGACTGTGAGAATGGGGGTGACATTTTATAGGGCACAAAGGACAACGAGGGGGAAATTATTAATAGTAAGTTTGTTTCTGAGTTTAAGGTGATGGAAGGACATCCAAGTATAAAGAAATAGAGACTTGAAAATTATCATCTAGTGCCTAGGAACAGAGTCAAAACTGGACTTTAGATCCTAAAATCAACATCCAATAGGTGACAGTTGAAGCCATGGAACTGGATGAGGTTGCCCAATGAGAGACCACAAAGCTAGACAAAAAGAAGACTGAAGACAGAACTTTGGTGGACATCTACATTTAGGGGCACACTGACCATACAGAGGCTAGTAAGGAAAACAAAGAAGAGTCCTCAGAGACAGAGAAAGAGCACAGGCTTCAGGAAGGGAGAGTTCAAGAAAAAGGGGAGTGGTTCACAGTGTCAAGTCCTGTCTAAAGGACACATAAGAGGAGCACCAAAAAGATACCATTGGGTCGGCTGTTGGGAGGTGACAAGTGATCCTTGGGAAAGCCATTTTAGTAGAGAAGTGGGATTAGAAGACAGGAAGATTATGACAAGAAAGTGGAAAAGCAAATATAGATTATGCTTTTGATAAATTTTGGATTGAAAAAAGGTGAGCTATGTATGGAAAAATAACTTAAGAGAAAGGCAGAGTCTCTGGAAAGTTAAGCTGTATAACTTGGCATGCCATCTTGGACACTTCCTTTAGAGCAAGGGTTTTCATTAAAAATAAGTTATGCTAAAATCTTACTGTAACTCTCGGTAAATTCAAAAGGCATCATCAGTGCCTTGTGGGTGTGGTCAAAAGGAATTCAGCAGAGTGGGCATGCGACTCAAGAAGGACCAAACAGAATCAGGCCCAGAACTGTGTCTGGAGTGATGCAGAATTCTGCTGGGTTTGGAAGCTGGCTGAATGTAAGGTGTGAGCTGCCCGACTGAGAAAGGGGCCAACGCTTAGGAAAACAGCTGAGACAGAGTGTGGAGAGAAAAGTGTAGCCACAATGTGCCCCTGCTTCTGGCTGGGCCTGAAGCAAGATCCAAGTGTGTGCTTTTCCATCGTGTTAGCCGATTGGTCCTCCTTTTCAGTAAAACTAGTTTGAGTTGAGTGTTCCGCAATTTGCAATGGGAAGAATCCTAATACATAAAACATCACTCAAAGCCATATACACGTCCTTCTACCTCATGGGTCGGATTTTAAATAACTGACTGACATTTGTTAAAATCTGTGAAGCTGTGGTGATGAGAAGGAAATTAAGAATAGAATTGAGTTGATCATTTGCCTTTCCTTAGATTGATAATGGGTTTCACTGGATGAATAGGAAAAATGTTGCAATAAGATAAATATTAACTTTTGACTCATCAGTGTACACAGTTTTCTTTGAGATACAGTTATGGAGAACATGTGCATCAGATTATTTAGCTGTTGTTTTCCTCAGAGTCTTTGAAAGAAATAATGACATTGCCATTAACAAAAGGATAATATCTTTGATCATTTTAAAGGAAAAATTTTCCATCTTTATGATATAATTGCAAGATTCCAAGATCTGAAAGGATCTTTTCCCATACACATCTGCATGCGCTGGTCTTCCTTATTTGTTTTTGGATTAGTTCCCAATTGACATCAAACGCAACACCAAGACCCTTTTCTCTTTTGTGTGGTATCAGGCAGCATGAATTTGTGAGTTGTAAATACCCAAACTCTCTCCTGAAGATTAGCCTTAACTAAATTGCCCTGGGGACAAGAGATGAGGAATTCACCCTCTACTTGCAGGATTAAAAAAAAAAAAATCTAACTTTCAAAAGGAGCAGGAAGAAGCTTGTCCATAATAAATCACCAGCAAGCAAGTGTTCTGAGGAGGAAAGCTTAGTATTAATGGAGGCAGCATTTTTCTTTCAGCAGAAAAGATCGTTCAGTGAATTGGGAACTGACAGCCTTCAAAGCCTAGGAAGCTAAGAATTTGAATGGCATGAACTGAAGAAGAAATGTTATTGTGTTTTATATACTTGAGCATGTTTCTTTCTCTAATTGGGAGGTAGTTGCAGTCAAATGCCCAAATCATCTCCAGCATTTATAAGTTCCACGTACCTAAGGCCACTGTTTACTGTTTGTTTATATGTCAAGGAGTTTGACTTATTCATTTAATTATCAGTGGGAATAAAAGTATCAAAGGGGATAAAAATGCAGCATGACAAAGAGTTAGTCTTTGACCCTGCATATGATTATACAGAAATTTTCTCAATGCATTATCCTGTATTAGAGAGAAAAAGGCAAAACCTTCAGTATCAGAAGACTGGTTCCTAAATCTTGTTTTACTGCTACCAAATTAGGACCTTGGATAAATTAGATAATCTCTCTGGATCTTAGTTTCTTCAGCTGTTAGAGGAGGTTATTGGGGAAGATTCTATTGGGACAAATTATTCTGAGTTTACTGGCATTAAAACAACAGTCATTTTATCTTACAAATCGATTCTACAAGTCAGGTATTCAGACA
The DNA here is from genome assembly GCA_963574885.1 of Lepilemur ruficaudatus. Taxonomy (NCBI): domain Eukaryota; kingdom Metazoa; phylum Chordata; class Mammalia; order Primates; family Lepilemuridae; genus Lepilemur; species Lepilemur ruficaudatus. The sequence continues at coordinate 19,236 of CAUYRT010036261.1, forward strand.
AGGCTCAGCTGAGCAATTGTTTTGCTTCTTGGGGCAATTACTGAGGTTACTCAAAGGTTCTCAGCTGGCAGATGAGATGTTCTTAAGTGTTCTGGACAACTTCACTCACATTTCTTGCCAGGGATGAGCTCAGTCTGACAATTGGAGTGCTTGTACATGGCTTGCCTGGCATGGTGGCCTCTCTGGCCTGGTGGTCTCAGGGTGGTCAGAATTCCTGCATGGTAAATGGCTTCTCCCCGAGTGAGCATCTGAAAAGAACCAAGTGGTTCCAACCTAGCCTTGGAAATCATACACCATCATTTTTACTGTTTTCTATTTGTCACAGGGCTGCCCAGATTCAAGGCGATTTCAACTTTTAATGAGAACATGTCAAATAATTTTGCATGTATATTTTAAAACCACCACACCTGCTTATAAGGTTCCAAATATTATTTCTCATCATTCTTCTCCAACACTGTGTTCATTCTTGTATTTCATTCATTCATTCATCAAATACTTTTTGCTATGGGTCAGGCATAGTGGGGAGCCCACAGAAAAGTCTGTGGGCAAAACAGAAAAATAATATCTGCTCTCATAGAGCTTATAGTCCAATACAGGACACCCATATTAATCAAATGTAAGTAAGTATGCAATTACGAAATCTACTAAGGGCTACGAAGGAAAGGTACAGGAATCTGTGAGGGTAGCCAGCAGAGACCTTGTTCAATCAAGTGAAGAGGAGGCTTCCCTGTGGAAGGAATGTTCACTTTCAGATATAAAGAATGGGTTAGAACTATCTAAGTGAAGGGTACTGATACAAATTCACACACAAGACTTCCTCTTTTTGCCCCTAAAGCCTGGCTTTAGAAGATCCATTCTTTCCACCTCACTTGATTGCTTCTTGGCAGTTCATTCATTCCAGAAGGGTTTTTTTTTTTTTTTTTTTTGAGACAGGGTCTTATTCTGTCACCCCAGGTAAAGTGCAGTGGCATCATCATAGCTCACAGCAACCTCCGACTCCTGGGCTCAAGTGATCCTCTTGCCTCAGTCTCCCAAGTAGCTGATACTACAGGGTTGTGCCACCATGCCTGGTTAATTTTTCTATTTTTAGTAGAGAGGGGGGTCTCACTCTGGCTCAAGCTGGTTTTGAACTCCTGAGCTCAAGTGATCCTCCTGCCTCGGCCCCCCAGAGTGCTAGGATAACAGGTGTGAGGCAAAACGCCTGGCCTCAGAAGTTACTGATATTTGATACTGAGTGTGCAGCTCCCAGTTTGTTCTTGCCCTCTTGAACTTCTACTGACTCCGTACTGTTAGCTGAACAGAATCAGTAGGTTCAGTGTGGCAGTGCAGGCCCTCCATGTGCTGGCTCCATCCTAACTTCCTGCCTCATCTCCCTCTTCACTTCTTGGAATCCATGCTCCAGCTACACAAGCCCACTTGCTATTCCAGCACATGCATTAATTTTCATGCCTCTGTGCTCTTATTCTCACTGATCTCTCTTTCCTAGATGCCCTTTTTCTTTGTCTACACTGTGAAAATGCTATTTATCTTTGCAGGTCTTGCTCAAGTGCCACTCCATTATGAAGTCTTTCCTAATTCCAGGACATAATTACTGTATCCTCCGAGTGTTCTCTATAGCTCTTTACTGATACTTTTTTTCCATTTTGCTTTGCTGTTTCTTCATTCCCACTAACTTTTAAGATCCTTGAAGACAGGAACTATGTTTTACTCCGTCCTACAAAGTGCCTATCAGAGAGCTTTCCGCATAGTAAGCTCTCAACAATTGTTTGCAAAATGAACAAATGAATGAATGAATATACAGTTGGCCATTCATATCTATGGGTTCTGCATTTGCAGATTTAATCAACCACAGATTGAAAAATTTTTAAAAAGCCAATAAAAACAATACAAAATTTAAGAATAACGCAAATAAAAAACAATACAGTATAGCTATTACATAGCATTTGCACTGTATTAGGTATTATAAGTAATCTAGAGATGATTTAAAGTACATATGAGGATGTGCCTAGGTTTATATGCAAATGCTACACTATTTTAAATAAGGGACTTGAACATCCTCGGACTTTGGTATACGCGGGGGTTCCATCCCATCCCCCTCTGAGGGACGACTGTATCTGTATATCATTTTGAAGATTATAAGGCTATAAAGAGCAGGGAACTTTGCTCCCTTTTTGCACACTCAACATTTAGCATCAAGGGTGGTGCCCAATATTAATACTCACTGTACATAGCTTTCAGCATTTCATGTGTGCACATTTTATTTTATTTTATTTATTTTTGGGGAGGGTTTCGTTTGTTTTTAAACCAACTTTGTTGAAGTGTAATTTACATATCATGTCTTTACTCCATTTTAAGTGTACAATTAAATGATTATTAGTAAATTTACAAAGTTGTACAGCTATTCACACAAATCAGTTTTAGAACATTTCCTTCCCCCTACTGAGACCCCTAATTCCCATCCCCAACTACATTTCAAGCATGCCCACAGTTTAAATACCACTGAACCTATTCTGATGTTATGTACACATTGCTGGTTACATTTTTAAGCACTTTCGTGAAACAAACTCTTTGGAGCAGGAATGATGCCTTCTCTATATTTGTATTTTTATTCTTCCTGATATTTGTTTTATGTATAAATCACTGATGTGAAATAAAAATACTTGTAAACTATTTTCTAGGTTCAACAGTTATTCAGATATTTTTGTATTTATTATATACATGTCACTGTGCTAAGCAAAATGTGAATGTGGGTTCATATATGCCTATGTAGTAGAATTGTGTAAGCATACTTTGCCATGGATTTGGATATGCTATGAGGGACGTGATATATTTTGAAAAGTAATAACCATATCTGGCAAGTCTTTCATATAACTCGATAGTACTTAAGTAGGTCTCAATCTTGTCCTTTGGTGTCACCATTATACAGGTGTTCGCACTGTGTTTGCATGTTGTTTTTGAAGAGGATCATAAGGATGAATATTTGTGGGGCGAGATGAAGCCAAAAGGTTGGAAGGAGAATTGATAATCATAAAGTCACCATTAGAGCCAGAAGGGGCAAGAAGATGACTCTGGAGGTTCCAACTTCCCTATTCTACAGCTGAGGAAACTGAGGCTCAAGCTCACACTCCTGCCTTTGTACCCCACAATGTTCAACCTTTGGGAGCCTGAAATAAAAAAAGAAGACCTAACAGATTAAAGGAAGCACAGTTTTGAGACTGTTTTTCCTCAGAAGTGCTCTTCTAAACAGCACTGTTCTTGAACACACCTGTTGGACCCCTGTCAGAGCTTAGTAAGTGCATACTTATTTATACCACAAATGACACCATCCATCCATCTTAGAAGATGTCCCCTGATTTCATCAACCTCTGTGTGTCTTCGATCCTTGACCTTTAAGGCTCCCTGGTGCCAGAATGTCTGCAGCTGTAGGATCAAAGACCCTCAGGGGAAAAATCCATTCTTAAAAGAGATGAAGATGGGGTGAGTTATTAGAAAAACCAGCTCTATGCCCCAGAGCCCTTGTTTATCTGGAAAATGCCTGAACTATATCATGAGTATTAACATCAAGCCTTAAGACCTACACACAGCACAAATCAGAAACAGAGCTGATATTAAAGCTTGGGTCTCCTGCCTGCTGGTCCAGAGCCACATTCATTCAACCCTCTAAAAGAACTCAGTGTGTCTGACACAAAGTAAATGCTCAGTAAGTATCTTTGAAATAGATACATGAATGAAATGGCATGTAATGAAAGATACACATATAACAAAATTGCTAAGATAAGAGCAAAAGACAAAGTGAGAATTTAAAAATGAAAAACAGGATTAGACATTTTAATGTAAGTCCTAGGAATTAAATGTAAATTCTGTTTCCAGCTTCCTGGCAGGCAAGGCAAAAAGAGCAATGCACTGGGCTTCACCTAGATCTCATTGTGTAAGAGAACACAGCATTCCAGAGCATCATATGTTTTCCTCACTTTTCTAACTCTGTGAGGAATGAATCTTGTAGGAAATCTTCCTAGTACGCCAAAGTGCCCTCTGTGTCTTAAGGACACATGTGGATTCTTCCTGGGTTTGCAGCCAAAGTGCTTATTTGCAACAGTTTTGTAGTTCCTTTCTCAAGTATTCGTTGCCCAGAATCTGCCCAAAGAGAATAATTCCAATTTGGTTACTATTCCCTGGCTGCCTGCATCTGCTATTTCTTCACAACCCTCAGCCAGGACCCACCATTTAAGTGGAACCTCAGAGCATTCTTAAAATATTTCCCCAGCTCTCTCTAGTTATAGATGTCCTTCCCCTGCTAGTCTTATAAAGCTAGATGCTAGGATATTTTTACAATCTACTATACTTAGCACAGTTTATAATCCTTGGTCATGTTATCTCAGGCATCCCCCTAAGAATCCCTTAACACATAAAGTAACCTGAGTAGCATGAAGTCCTTGTTGATTGATGGATCTGAGCTTTGCAGTGCACTCAGCCCAGTCTTGCCTTACAGCTCTCTGCTCTGGCTCCCTCCTGCCCAGGCTGTCCATTCCATTCAGGCATTCTCTCCTATTAGCAGCCAAACTCCATATTTTTCCTCCCTTTGTTCACTCTCTCTATGATATCGTCCATCTCCCTATCTGAAGTCATAATTCAACTTGAGCTTATCTTCCTCATGAAATGTGCCAAACAAAGCATGTGAGGGCTTGTGCACTTTAAATTCACTTTTAACACTGGCACATATTTCTTTTATTCCTTGAATGTTAGACATTGCAATCAATTTTGGCTCCTTTGTTTTATGGGTGAGAAAACTAAGACTCAAAAGGGTAAAATGATTTGCTTTTCAGTCCTTAGCCTGGTAAGTATTTAACCTGTTCAAATTTCTTGGTAGTGTTTATTTTCAGTGTCATCTGTTTGTGGACTGGGAGATTTCATTTCCCAATTCATTGTATCCTGTCCTCTGGCTGGCACCCTGCATATTCTTAATGGATAATAAATTAATGAACTATGTGAAATAATATCATCATTTACTTTATATTCTACTTCAACCCAAAAAAGTTAATGAATAAATAAATAAATCATGGTCACCGTAAAGTAAAAATAAAATGCATGAAGTATTTTGGTTACTTGGTTATTTCAAGGCAAAATTAATATTATGAGTTTTTTTTCATTGTTCTAAATCAGTCTTATCATTATAGCATATCAGTTACAAATACCTTTCTTCACCTATAAATTCTGACAACTCTTTCTACTGAAAATGTTTTATTTAATACTATGATTTTTAAAAACCATCATTAAGTAAAGAATCTATCCTTCTTAGGTAATTTAATTTCCCTCTTCTAGGATCTAGGATGCCAAATGGGCAATAAGGGTCTTGTTTATAAGAAGCAGATTTATGGAATAGAAAAACAATTCAGTCTCTGCAGGAGCTTCTACAAACAGGAGATGTGAGAAGTGTTCAGAACAAAGACGGGGTCATCCTTAAAAAATACAGGAAGCTTTGATCTTTCTCTTTGCCTAGAGCAAGGTGAAAGGGTAGAGTCTTAAACTAAGCCTGATCTGTGTAGTTAAGTTAAACAACATTTCCAACATGTACAGGCAAGTGGAAGGTTTATTCAAATGGTAAAAAATACAGGCTCCGGATTTTCCAACTATACAAATATACTGTGTAAAATAAATTCCTTTTTCTCCCTCATAGGTTTAACTATAGGAAATAATGAATCCTTAAAAGGGAATGAGTAGATGGTGTGAGAATGCAAATTTGGCAGGGTAATAAAATTGTAGTAATTCTGGGCGTTCTACATTCTTGCCTGTAACTTAAAGTTCTGTGCTTCTTTCTAGGGTTGGTATGCTTCCTACCCTTATAATCACTGATAGTTTTGACAGATCTTGGAAAGAGTGACTCATTTGTGAAGACCCACAACATTTCAGAGAACAACCACAGGATAATGAGGGAAAGGTGTGACGACTGGGCTTGCTTTTGACTCACCCTGGGGAAATGTATAAGCCCTTCAGAAATTTGCTAATTTTTCCAAGAGATAGCGTATCTGTCCCTGCAAGGTCCATGCAGTTCCTGTGTAATGATTCACAGCAGCACTCCCAACTTGTGAGTGTTGACACCTCTCCACTCAACTGCCACAGAGAGCTTTAAATCTGTTTGGCTAACCTTGCACAGTATCTAGACACATTGTTTCTAATGTATAAATCTATCAAGGATACTAGGAATTTACATTTCTGAAGTCATAAGCACTTGATTGTTTTTGCAATAGAAACTTCTCACCCCTGCTTGGTCTCCTCCACTAAAGTAAAAGTGACTTAGTATTAATTTTGTTTTGAAGTATGAAGGAGTTGTTCTCTTCTGTCATATCTGCAGTCATGGCTTGGTGGATTCTGCTAACTCTCAGAAGGATCCAAGCAGGGAGATAAATAGAAGAAAAATGACAGAATTCTGAGGCTGGATCCTTTAGCCTGTGTTTTATGGGGAATTCCTTCAGTCCATAGAAGGGGAATGTAAGGAGAATAGACCTCAGTTCCAGGCAGCATCCCAGGCACCCAGATACTAGAACAGAGGGACCAGGCAGAAGCCCAGTTATCCAAACCCAGTCACAAGGCCAGAGATAGGGGAGCAAGGGCCATTTGATGTGGAGTCTCAATATATTGGCCAGAGCCCTTAAGCTCTTTTGCATCAGTTCAGGTGTCTTAATTGGTTATAAGGGCTAGAGCAGGTCTGTCTGCATGTGGAGTCCAGGTCGGGGTCTACCATAGGGGGGCCAGTATTGGCACTACACCTGTGAAATTTGCACAGATGTACCTGGCAAGACTGAAACCTAGCCCAGGACTCCTGTTCACCAAGCCATGTGCCTTGCACAGCCTGTGTTGGCTCACTGGCCACATCTTCATGTAAATCGAAACAGTTCCCTGTGTGCTTGGGGTGACCCTATCAGGAGGCTTATTTGGCCCAGGACTCACAATAAGGCAGCGCCTCAAATTTATACTTCTGGAGATACTCCCAAGAGATGTTATCCTCATAGTCAGAGATATAGTTAGGATTGAAAGCAGAATACTGGTTCATCATTCACTTAAACCTACGTCCCCTTACAAGACCTGCTATCACTGGTGGTGTGACATTTGTGTGGATCAGAAAAAGGTAGATGCAGCCTTGCATCTGGTTAGGCAATTGGAGAGTGAGCCAGATTTTAATCCCCACCCCTCCCCGTGGCCAACCTATACAATTACACCTGGTAGCTCTGCCCATGTATCACCTAAAAAAATAAATCTGGAAGCTATTTTGTAAATGGCTAAGTTATATTACATTATACATATTTTTTGTTTTAGAGTGTTAATTGCTTTAATAGTGAAAATATCCTACAGTTTTTATAACTAAATTTTAGCATACCTTTATTTTAAAATATATCAGGACTCCCAGGTGACAGAATAAGACTGTCTCAAAAAATAAAATAAATAAATAAAACATACCGGGACTGTCAAAAAAATAGACGTGAACTGGGTCTCTCCCTCTCTCTCTCTTTCTGTTTCTCTCTCTCTGTCTCTGTCTCTCTGTCTCTGTCTCTGTCTCTTTGAAGCTCCAGCCAAGGAACAGGAGGGAAAGATGGAGCTGGAGACAGGCAGGTCTGACACCTTCCACTGCAAACACTGAAGCTAACTGAGGCTGCCTGTCATCTCTAGTAATTTTTCCTCCAGGAAATGTCATTGCTTCATTGCATTGCAAGAAAATGATGTCATGATGTGGGGCCCTGATCCATTTCCTGACTTTTAACCTGAGCCTCGTAACCTTTTTCAGCTGTACTGCACCCGGAGAAAATGGAACACATGGAGATGTGAAGGCCACCATGTCTCATAAAGGCCTTTGGGGCCCCAGGGTGGGGTTAACTTCTGCTTATATGTTAATGATCAAAAAACAGTCTTGTTCGGGTGTCATATCCTGGATGTGGCATGGACCCATACCTAGGAAATGAAAAGGAAATAGTCTTCAGGATGTGTCTATAATTTCTTGGCAGAAACCCTTCCTTTTTCTATATTGGGTTTAATTAGTAGTGACAATATTAAATTTAATTAGGATGCCTTGCTTGGTTTTTCTTCTAATGAGGTTTTTTGTTGTTAAATTCTGCTCCCGAAAATGAGTAATGGTTCCTGAACTGATATTTTAGATCTTACACGCTGCATTCGTGTGTCCACGTCCTAGGATTGGTTACAAGCCCAGCCCAAATGACATTATGGAGCTATTTCCTGGAATGTCAAGGGCTGAAATTGCCCTGTCAAGAACGACTCTGTTCTTTCAGGGATTTCAGAGAGCAAGGGCTCAGATTGCATTCTTGCTCTGTTATTATAAGTTTTTCCCTGGCAGGAAACCACTGGGTCTCAGATAATTTGCATATACCCAATGAGAGTGATCCACTGTTCTATGGAGGTTTTCAAGATTGCATGACAACACCGTGGAAGAATCTCACATGGGGAAAGGGGATTTTTTTCCCCTTTCCCTAAGCCCCATTTTAAATAGTTTCCTTCCCACAAACTGATGTGTCCACATTCAAAGAGTTATTAGTAACCCAGGCCATTTTCCTGCCTTGGCCTCTGTCTCTAGTTCAGTAATATCAACAGCCACACAACTGGAAACAGGCTGTTTAAAGTATAGGTGCCTTATTCCTTCCGGTCTGTAATGCAGACTTTTTTGGCACATGAAGCTGAGAATTAACCATTTAGTTTTCCCAGGCAAGGGCACAGTAAAATGTCTCCTCATTTCTTTTTGACTGCAAGGGCAAGAAATAACCCCACATATTTCTTGATATCTGGATATAATTTTTAACATTATACATGGCATTCTAGATAACCTAAAGTACATGGCATTGAAGTACTTAGTACCATAAAAATTTTATATCTGTTTGGAATCCTCAGAATTGTGCATATTTTGGTGATAGCTTCTTGCTGAAAGTTCAGGAAAGCAACTGTTGGCTTTCACTGGTCCTCCAGTTGGTGCCAGGGTGGCTGTATTTCCAACTCTTGATGAAATGCCCAACGGTCACCTTAAAATCTTTCAGAGCAGATATAAATAAGAAAGCAAAATGTAAGTAAACAACCAGGGCCCCCAATACGGGGTGGGAATGCTCATCCAATATTAAAGTTGTTCAGACAATATACTGATAAATTTGAAGTTCCTACTTGTGTGATCACTGGACCCAGGACTAGATATTTTATTCCTCTTAAGTGACAGATAAACATGTATTGACTGAAGAGCCAGGTGCAGGGAGGCACTTACAGGACTTCCAGACATCAAGAATAGAGCTGTGTGTCTTTGAACATGTCACTTACCCTCCCTATATTATCAGAGTTTTCACTTGTAAAATGAAGGTATTTAACAGTTTCATGTCTACAGTGTTACACCTAAAAGTTTTGTTCTGAACTTGTCCATTCTCAAATCAGTGGACTTTATATAGACTGATATTGAAAGGCATCCAATAAATGTGCTACCTGAATCCATAACACTAGACGCCAACTTTGAGCATTGAAGGTGTGCTGGACTTTCTGCTGTGTGCTTTACCTACAAAGTATCATTGAATTCTCTCAGCAAGCCTGTGGATTGGCTACCCTCATCAGCTCCATTTGACCAGTAGGAAACTGAAGCAATGGCCTAAAATGACCAAGGGCCAGGATCTGGATCCAGGTGTTTCTCATTTCAAAGCCCCACCCACTTTCTGCTACCCTACACTAGTGCCAGCTCAGACATTAGTGTGCACGAGCATCACCTGCAGGACGGCCTCCTAAAACAGGCTGCTGGGACCTAAGCCCAGAGTTGCCAGTTCTTAGAAGTTCCAGGTGATGCTGTTGCTGCTGGTCTAGGGAACGCGATTGAGAACCACTGTACTATATTATGAAGAGCTAGAGATGCAGGACCAAGACATAGAGAATACAAGAAGCAGATTCTGACCAAACCAAGAAAGACTTCCGACATTTAGATCCACTCAATAGTTAAATGGGGTTGCCTCTTGAGAATAGTTGAGCTGCGAGGGGCATATAGATCTTGGGACGATTGATGAGAGTTGGCCTAACGGACCACTAAGGTTCATTCTAACTATGAAACTGTTTGTCATGAGTGCCAAAGACAAGAGACAGGCTAGGAGGGAGGGTCATACTCACCCTGCAGAAGACCCTTCTCATTATAGCCATGATTCAGTGTTTTAATTATGCTTCGAAGATTTTGAGTCACTTTGGTAATAGCAATGAAGAAAAGCTGAAAATAATGTTTCCTTAATTTAGGTAATATGGAATTACAATTTAATGAAGCACCACACAAGCAATAAGAGGAATTTAAAGAAAACATTCATTTGCTGCAAATTTATATTTCAGATTTTAAAATTTCTATGACTTTCCTGAGGGGAAAGTGGTCTGAAAAAAAAAAAAAGAAAAAATTTCTATGACAATGATTTAATTTCAATTTTTATATCATACTGTATAAATGAGAAAAAAGTTAACAATAAAAAGGGCTAAAATGTACAACTATTTAAATTTTTATTTTATAAGAACATAGAGGAAAAATGTTTAAAGATCAAGATCATTTTGTAAATATTTCAAAATAAGGACCATAAATAAGGCAAATTTAAGAGGAACACTGCTCCGGATTTACCATCCATTCTTTTGACCCTAGGAAGAAAAAAAAGGAAAGGAGTGTTTATTTCTACAGTTTATCAAAGAAAGTAAAGTGCCACTTCTGACATTTAATTTGGCCTTTTTTATGTCACAGAAACCCAGTGAAAGATGACTCAAGCAACTGCATCATGGTACCACTTAAGGATTTAAAAAGAATCAACAGAGAGAACAAAATTGGTGGTAGTTATGGAGGGGGATGGCAGAAAGGTATAAAAAAGAAATATATGTGTAATGAAATATCTGACATAAGCATAAAACAGTCAGGAAGAGCCATTACTTTTGTGGTCAGGGCTGTCTAAGGAAGTGGGGAATCTCTCTGTTGAGTAACTCTTTTGGTCATTTGCTATTTGTTTCACCTGGTTTGGATTGATTTGGGGCTTTTTGAAAATTAACAGGTTAAAGGGCATTGAGATCTTTGATTGGGAGCCAAGAATTTAAATTTGATTAGAAGGCAGGAGAAGGAAGCGAACATTCCTTGAGCACCTATCAAGTGCCATGTTCTACATCAGGCTCTTACTAGAAATTCATCCTTTTATTTTTGCAACATGTGAGAAAGGAGTTATCTCCATTTTACAAGTGAGCAATCTTAGGCTCAGAGAGGTTTAATATCGATTTTTTCAAGGCTACTCAGATGATAAGTGATAGAGGAGACAATTAAACCTCAAACAGTTTGACATCAAAAGTGCCACTGCACATCAGGCTCTCCATGTATCATAGATGATGGCGAAAGCAATTCTTCTCCAACAAACCACTGCTCCTTAGCTTGGAAATTCAAATCTGCTTTTTCTCTGGATCCTTTTCTAGAGATTCTTCTAGGTTTCCATGACCATAGTAAATGTGAATTGTCTTTAGATTTCAAATTCTCCTGCTATAGGCTTAGGTAAGATTTCGGCTACGGCTAGGGAAACATAAAAAGGAAATTTAGTATTACAACCTGCTATTCTTTTGACCCTCGCACTCACAGGCCGACCTTTCCTGGTTACCTTTTTATTTTTACACTGCTCTTACCACCTTCTAATACATTATGTAACTTTTTATTGTGTTTATTGTTTATTCTCCGCCCCTTCTGCTTAAATGTACCCCCACATTTTTTGTCTGATTTTTTCATGGATGCATATCAAATTCCTAGAAAAGGGATCAACAAACTTTTCTGTAAGGGGCTATGATTTAGGTATTGTTGGCTCTGCAATCACTGTGGCAACTACTCACTTCCACCACTATGAAAGCAGCCATAGACAGTATGTAAACAAGTGACCCTGGCTGTGTGCCAATAAAACTTTATTTGTGGACACTAAAATTTGAGTATGATACGATTTTCATGTCATAAAATTTTGATTTTTTTCCCAACTAATTAAATATACAAGAAATATTTTTAGCTTGCAGGTTATACAAAAGCAGACAATTGGTCAGTTTGGGCCCATGGGCTGCAGTTTGCCAACCCCAGTCTAGAAAATAATGCCCAGTGCATAGTATGTGCTCAGAAAACAGAATTTATTGGAATTATCCCAATAATAAACATTAGATTGCATTAGTCCCATGAATCTCCTACTAACTCCCATCCCACAGAGACAATAGCCATCACTCCCCTGCACTACCCAGGCCCATGGGAATGGCTGCCACTAAAGAGCAGGACCGGAGGGACCTCTGAGAGCGTTTGATCAGCACTTCCCAACTGGTGGTGCCCATACACCTGGGAGACAGAGAAGGTCTTCTACAAAAAAGTTACAGCCTCATTGAAAGCTTTAGGATGTCTATTTCAATTTCCATTTAAATATTAACAATAAAATAATTTGTATTCTGTTTTAAATAGAATTGTCTGGGAACTTCTGAGGGGGAAGTTGGTTTATCTCTCATTGGACATTGCTTTGTGCTATGACTATTTTAAATTATCATCCATTTTTAATTGTCTACTTCACCCATTTAAACAACCATAATAGTCTTTAAAAAAGACAGATGGTGTAAGGAACACTGATGTTGAAATAAGGAAACGCTGATGTTGAAACAAAAAGCATAAAAATGATAATAATTTTGCCAGTATGCCTTAAGAGTATCTTCATCAAATCCCTATGTTGCATTCATCTGCTCAACATTTTTATGGAGTACATCAAAAGGTAACTCATAGTTCTGTGCTGAAAACAAAAAGTAGACTGAAAATTATGTACAGTTTAGTTTTTCATTCATTGTCAGTGAAGTCTAGTAATATCAACAATGTGTTATTTGCAGAGAAGCGCTCCCAAATATTAATTTGATACTTTCTCTCATATCCCTAATTTGTTTACTTACACAAATAAATCAAATGCAGTAATTCCGAACCGTAAATCATACAATAAGTTTGATTGATATTTTTGATGGAGTATAACATATAGTTCAATGTAATTCTAGATTTTAGCATGCTTTGGCCTCCGAACTAAACACAGTATCTATAACTACAAAATTTGTTGTCCAAGAATTTGTCCAAGAATCTTTTTTTTCACATTCAATCTAATATTAATTAAGTAGAATGGCACTTGTTAAATGGGAAAAGTAAAAATTCCCTGAACTGTAGTATGAATATTATAAAGATTACATTAAATTTTGTAATACAATCTTTAAAAACAATTTTATACCTTAATAAAATGATAAAAAATTTTTGATACTTAAGGGTTTTTAATGAGATTATTTATTATTATGAAAGGGGTTTTAAACCACAGAATCATGGGCAATACTGATCTATTCTCCTTTATTTTATAGAGGAGTAAAGAAACCCTGAAAGGGGAAGTGGATGGCTTAGTCAGTTAGAACTAAGCTTCCTGACCAACCAGCAAGGCTTCATATTGCGTAACTCTAGGGGGCACCATTCATATTGTGGTGGTGTTTACAAAGACCTTAACCCGATCAGCGGCCTCCAGAGTTGTGTAATGTAATGACCTTGGCTTTTAGTTATACAATACTGAATCATTGAAAATCCCTGTTGTTAAATCTTGCTTAGACATCCTCCTGAGGTTTTCAATATATTATTTGCAAGACCTCTTAGTTCTCAATTTCTTTCAAAAAATTAAGGCTCAATTGAGAAAAAGAGACAAGAAGCACTTAACACTTAACAGTTAGTGAGATCCTGTTCACTTAACAGTTAGTGAGATCTTGTTTTTAAAAATCAGGCCTTATTCTGGGGGTGAGGAATCAGAATAGAATTGTCATGGTCTCTGCCCTCAAAAAGTTCAAAATCTGGCTGGGTGTGGTGGCTCACACCTGTAATCCTAGCACTCAGGGAGGTGGGAGGATCGCTTGAGGTCAGGAGTTTAGGACCAGCTTGAGCAAGAGTGAGACCCCGTCTCTACAAAAAATATTACAGAAAATATTAGCCAGATGTTGTGACACACGCCTATAGTCCCAGCTACTTGGGAGGCTGAGGCAGGAGGCCTTCTTGAGCCCAAGAAGTTGGAAGTTGCAGTGAGCTATGATGATGCCACTGTACTGTAGCTGGGGTGCAGAGCAAGACTGTGTCTCAAAAAAAAAAAGTTCAAAATCTATCAAGAAGAAATGTTATGGGTACAACATTAGGTATCTGCACAGAATGCAATCTAGGCACAAAGAAAGATGTGAGCTGCTCTGTTCAGGGCTGGTTGAAAGGAAAAAAAGCCTTTTCTTTCAACCAGGGGTGGTAACACTTGATCTGAGTTATTCTTCGTTTTTCTCCCCATTTTTACCTTCCATCCTTCTTTCTTCTTTTCCCTTCAATTATTGCGTGCCCACTGAGAGTCCAGTGCCCCATGAAGAAGGACAGTGCCCGGCACATAGAGGTGTTCAAGAGGTATCTGCTGATGGAGTGAAAAGACAATCCCTCTCTTTGAGGCACTCACAGTCTTGGAGAAGTGCCAGGTGCACCTGCAGGGCACCCGAGGGAGCTGGGGCTGTATCCTGAGTGGGAAGGGGAGCCATAGAGCAATTTGAAGCTGGGGAGCAATGAGAGCAAAGTGGAACTTTAGAGAGCTCATTCTAGAGCCTGTGTGGAGGACACTTTTTAAGACAGACAAGACTGGTGGTAACGACAGCTGAGAAAAATGGAGGGCCAAGCCAGGGCCATCACGGTACAGCGGAAGGGGGACACAGTGGAGAAATATTTAGAGTTGAGTCACCAGGATTTGGTGATGAGAGACTCAGGTGTGAAGAGTCCAGGTGATCCCAGGTTTCTGGCTTGTCCTGATTGTCACGAACGCTGGCAAATGAGCTGGAGATAGGAAAGAAGGAGCGGGTGCTGGGGAGGAGGTGACCGGCTCCATTTAAACGTCCTGAGTATCAGTTGATGTATCTGCGGCACACCCAGGAGAAGTGTCCAGAAAACAGCCAGATGTAGAGCTCATTAGAGGAAGAGAGGGACCCAGCCACAGATATGGATGTGAGCGGTATCAGCCCAGAGGTGGTAACTGAGGCCACCAGCCTTTAGGTGGTGAGCAGAGTAGAAGGAGCCCTCAGAGGAGACGAGGAGGAGAAGCTGTGGAGAAGGAAGAGAACTGAAGAGAAGGGTGCATAGAAGTCAACAGGGAGGGGGCTTCATGGAGACAGTGGCCAATGGTTTCCAAGGCTGCAGAGAGGTCAAGGAAGATGCAGATTGGAAAGGATCCGTTGGGCTTGGCTATCTACAAGCTGTCCATGGATGATCTCTGCCATGGGAGATTCAGTAAAAGAAAGGCAGAGGTAAGTTGAAAATAAAATTGGCCTAGATCAAAACAGTTTTATAGCCCATGCCCTTCAGTGCTAGATTTCTTATGAACTCAAAGCAAGGTGCCATTTGTATCTGATATGTGATCAAGATTAGCTACAGCGTATTCAAGGAAAGCTTCAGTACCTTGTTGGCTAGAACAGGAGGCTTGATTTCCTTGATTAAGTTCTTATAATGTCTTTTTATTAACAGTGAGATGTGAAACTGAATATTTACCCTAAGTTGATAGGACAGACAAATTCCTCAAAAAAAAAAAAAAAAAAAAAAAGAAAAGAAAAGAAAAGAAAAGAAAAGAAAAGAAAAGAAAAGAAAAAGAAAAAAAAGAATGAGTATTTACCCTAAGTGACAAGAGTATGACTCACACATTAAATCCAATCACTCTATCTTGTCTCTCATAGGCCAGAAACGCATTTCCCTTTAATCCCTGTATCAATGGGGGGCAGGGCTATGTCTTGCTCATCTTTCTGTCTCTAGCCTTTAGCATGATAGCTGGCACATAATATATGCTCAATAAATGTTAAAGAGCAAGTACAAATAATGAATATTGTATTTAGGGCTTTGCATTCATCATAATCCTTGACATGTCACAAGAGAAAAGTCATGCTCTAGTGAACAGAAGATACTCCTCTTGTAAGAGGCACTATTAATAATTATAGCCCATCATCTTATAATTCCATTGCTTTAACTAGCAGCTTTTCTTTTCAGCTATGACACTAGATTAGTTATATGATGTACAAGAAGAAAAACATTTAAAAATAATTTTTTTTTGCAAATAACCTGGAGTTATAAGTCCCTTACCTATTCATTAACATAATGGAAAGTTTTGTTTTTTTTTTAAAGATAACCAAAAAGGTAATACTGGTTTTATGACAGATTGAATATTGGGGCAAAGAAAGGTGTTGCTTCAAAGTGGTTAAAGTGATCTGGGAATCATACTGTCTTGCATGAGCAATATTCCCAGCATATATTACATCTTGAGCTAACACAGTAATGTGGTGATGTGGTGTATCTCAGTGACACATTGGTGTGGCCTGGGACAGGTAAACAGCCTGCCATTCCATTTTTTAAAAATTGCCTTTTTCACTTGCTTCATGTAGTCCTCCTTTCTTAATGTTAACCTTCTCAAATGGAATGAAGTTTTATTTCAAAATCACAGACAAAGACAGATCTGGCAAGATCCTTGGAGTCCAGCTGGCCCAAGCCCAGTGGTCTTAGAGATGAGGAAGCACAAGTCCCTGGTGACTGCTGTGCGCGGGGTGACCTGCTGCCTTGTCCACACCATCCCTGCTGGCTCCTTGGGCCAGTCTGGGAGGGTGGACGGGGCGGGGGGTGGGAGGAAGTGTCGTTGTGTCGTTCCTCACCCCGACAGCTCCGTTGTTTCACCCTGATTACTTCCTCTGTTTCTCTCCCATCTTTCCTATGGGGAGTGAACTCAGACATCCAGTAATAGCCATCAAGTAATTCTCCTCTCTAATCACTGAAATTTAAAGTGTCCAGCCGACAATGTTACATTCTAAATGGAATTGTGCTCACAGATTAGACCATTGTAATCACTCAGATACATTCATCACTGTAAACGAAGTTTTCTTTGCATTCTTTGTGGTTACAGAGAATGGAGGCTTCTGGTTTTTACTTAAGTTTTTGCCCTTTTATAAAACAGAAATTTCTTCTTCCTTTAAATATATTTCTTATTTGTTTTAAATATAATATATTTAATATCTGCTCAAAATATATTATTTAATACTAACATTTTAGATTAAGATTGAGGAGCAAAGAAAAAAACCCCACTAGGATATTTTACATTGAAAGATTAAATTGGCTGCATGTCAAGAGGAAAATATGCTAAGGCTCATGATGATTTACTAAGTAAAAAAATAGAAAAAAAGCAGTTCTCAGGATACTGACACCTCCCCACCTACTGCTCCCTGTTTGACAAAATAGCAAATTTATTTTCATACATTACACTAAACACTTTAGTCTCATTTCCTCTCAGTAAGTTGCTATCACCTTTGGTGTGGTCCTACTGATTAAATGAAATGCAAATATCCTGGAAAAATAGCTTTCATTTCTAAACTATGAAAGTTAATTTTTGTTTGTGGGAAGCATAAGAAAGATTGTCCAAGAGAAGCAGGACTGTGCAAGGTCACTTGGAGTAGACAGGCCCAGGGACTGCTGAGAGGTGATATCACCCAGCGGCCAGGCGCCTGTGCTGCAGGCTCGGTTAGATCTGGGACTGAGTTCTTGGTTCTACACGTCTATTTCAATGTCCTCATCTGTGAAATGGGCATAATGAGCTTTGGAGTGGTGTGAGGAATAGAAGAGGCAAAGCACCTGACAATAACTGCCCAGTAAATAGCACCTACAATTATTCTTCTATTACCCAGTTTTATATCACTGTTATTATTTGAGAGAAAAAAGATAACAGAAGTGGTAGTGCCCTACAATGTGAGTATTTGTCCAGATTCTGATGAATTTGAGACCACATAATAGAATTTGTGAGGAAGAAATATAGCAGATTCTTAGTGTTCTGTGGTCCTGTGGGAGCTCTACTTGGATCTACCCAAGATCATTTCATGTCCAGAAGCACCAGAAAGATTTTACCAGCCTGAGGCTTCAGAACACCTTTAGGACAAGAGTCAGGATGAATTCTTTTCAAAGCACATGTATATTGCTAATGATGCAGCATACTTTCCTGGAAGATTTGGGGCTGGCATATTGCTGCTAATTTGTCTTCTGTTTAGGGAAAGAGAATCCTTCACCAACAAATATTCTGCCCTGGTATGTTTTTGGATTGCATTTAAAGGTTTACCTAAATCTTTTATGCAAAGCAGACATTTCTCAATTCATTGAAAAAAGTAAAACCATTGTATCACATGACAAGGGGGAAAATATTTTCCTTCCCCTTTCATTAAAAAAAAAAAAAACCACAAAATACAACAACGAATAATGAAAGGAAAACAAAAGGAGCCATTCCATTCCATGGAGGAGGGGCGGAGTAGCTGCAGGGGACAGCTGCAGTGTGTCTGGTGTCCCAATTCTTTCCTTTCCCATCACTTTATTACTTATTGGACCAAGAATGTAGACAATTCCAGCTATGGTTGTTTTGCATTTTCGTTTCTCGACTTAAATTCTGTGTTGTGTTTGTTTGCTCCCAGCACCCAGCCCTGGATCCAACAGGGTCACTTCAGCGTCCTGCACTGAGCCTCCTAAGCAGGTGGCTCCTATTCCTTTCCCAGTCCCCGCCCCTTCCCTTGAGGCCTTTGACAGTTGGAAGGGCTCACACATGCCTTTGTACGTGTCTATCAAAGTCATCAAACTCTTTGTGTCTCTTTCAAGCATTTCTCACTGTGGTTTTGGTTGGGTACCAATTGACTGAACATTCACACACCTTCACTGTCTGACCTTTAGCAAGATGACTTGGATTCTACTAAAGCAAGATAGCCCAGGGAGGAAAGAAATAATAGATTCGGTGCTTCCTTAGGGGGCTCTTGATTCATTTCTAAAAACATGCTTTTGAACTTATAGAAAAAACTCTTACAAGTGAATATCTTCTATTATAATATTCATTGCTACATATGGATCTTAAAAACAGTACTTGACTTTGCACTAAATTCATTACAATATAGTACAAAAACTGTTTCCACAAATCTTCCTTCAAATCATCACTTATTTTTTTTTTTTACAAATTTTTATGACTCTTGAATTTTCTAATATGCACTAAATGTACATAAAAGAATGTTAATTTTTAGGATGAAAATTAAAAATGCAGTTTTTTAAAGCACTGCCAGTGTTTTGTTTATATAGGAAAAAGAGATGTGAATCAGTACCATACTTTATAATATTTATTATAGTTTTTAATGAAAGTTTTAAAATACTGCTTATCATTTTCAGCATGTGCGGAATCTAACAATGTAACTGATGTGGGTTCATTAAATATAGAATCGCTATAGCATTCTGTGTTTGGACAAATGATCCACTTTTCCTTTTAAGAGAGTTGTACATTTTCTGAAATTTTGACAAATACTGCCCTTATTTCACTGCTGGACATTGTGGCTAATATAGCTGAGATTTCTACATGGTAGCAAAGGTTCGCTCAGGCTGCATGTGTGCCTCACGAGCTGGGGGCAACGGTGTATTTATTAATACAGAACATCATGTCCCATTATGTCAGCCACTCATCCTCGCTAATGAAACATGATCTGCCGCCATTGTGGATTAAGCGGTGTCAACTCATCCAAAAACGCTTACCAAACGCTTATTAAATTTATCTAGAAGGCTCACCGAAATTAGTGCTGCATTTTATGCACATGGGGAAACTGAGACTCTCCAGCAGTGACACTAAGAGAGTCTTGTGCTAGGAAGAGGATTTTTAAAAAAATAAAATATAATTCTCAAACTTCACTGGTCATCAGAATTTCTTGGGATGTGTGTTAAAATGCAGATTCTGTGCCTCCAACCAGGGTTTCTGATATAGTAGGGCTCAGATGGCACGAGAAATCTGGTTTAACAAGAACCCTGGGTGATTCTGACATCATTGGTCTACTTTGAGAAATGTTTTATATTAATAGCTGTGTTGGGCCCTATAGCTCACTGAGAAGTTACACACCAAGAAGCTGTGTCCTGAGCAAGATGGGAAAAACAAAACTCTGAAGCTGGAGAACTTTGCTTCTGAGCTCAGTTCATCTCTGTTTTCAATTCATTTTCTTTCTCCCGAGGCACTTCAGGTGGCCTCACTGCTGAATCTCCATGGAGCTGACTTACCAAGCTCTGCATATATTTTTTCCCCTCTTTCTCCCTGCCCTCCATCTCACATTAAACCTCGATATTCTGAGTGTCGTGCATAAGGAAGGGGACACAGCCAGCTGTCTGATGAACTACCCGTGTTGAGAGGTTATGACTGCCAGCTTTTCAGTGTGGGGTGCTCCTAGGCATAC
This sequence comes from Lepilemur ruficaudatus, assembly GCA_963574885.1. Classification (NCBI taxonomy): domain Eukaryota; kingdom Metazoa; phylum Chordata; class Mammalia; order Primates; family Lepilemuridae; genus Lepilemur; species Lepilemur ruficaudatus. The sequence goes on from CAUYRT010036261.1 coordinate 39,507, forward strand.
ATTCCTTTTAACAAAGGCTCCAGAAAGTGTGGGATGTTCACCGCAAGGCAGAAATCTCAAATACTAAACTTTCAGATGCCCTAGCGGTACAGCGAGGGAAGAAGTTTTGGCTTGCTTGTCTCAATTCTTGGCAGGCCTCCTTGTAAAATCAACTCTGTTCCTAAGAATGCACAGGATTTCCTTTGCAGACTTGTGTAGAAGTTGAAGAGGACAGAATTGACCACAAAAGACATCAAAAGTGCCGAATTCTTGTATTCCAACTTGGCTGGTGGGGGTGGATAGGATCAACCTGGAAAAAAATTGGCTAACATTGCCCAAATTCGTTTGACCTTAATAGGATACTAATCTGAATCATAAAACCAGCATGAGAGTTTGCAGTGGGAGATATCTCCTTCCAAAGGGAGGATGTTCAACCCACAAAGGACCAACATCAGCATCAGCCATAGGAATTTGGAATCAGGTCACTTGTGCTCTTTTCTCAGAGATCCTGCTCCAATCCTTCTGGAGGGCAGAACCAAGCACCTTAAGGAAATGACAAAGAGCTAGACATTGCAAGGCTGGTGATGAGGAGGGCCAGGATGAACCTGGCCTGATTAGGAGAAACAGCTCTGGGTTCTGAGTCTGGCCCTATTACTCATTAGCTATGTGACCTTGGGCAAGCTATATAAACTGTTTAGTCTCAGTGTTCTATCCATAAAATAGGAAAGCACTCTATTATTATCATATCATTGGTATTACTATTAGCCCTCCAGGAAAAATTTAGAAAGCTAAACTTGATGTTGGCATACATCTGTTGGTGTAGGAATAGAAATAGTGGGGGAATTTCTTCTATGTATTTTCAAGAAACAGAGCATCTATACTTTTCTGAATTCATGGGATAGAAGCCAAATTAAGGTATCTGTCTTTAACTAATATTTAAAATATTAAGGATGCTACAACATCAATTTCTGCAAAAAGCTCTTAGTATCTGTCTCTATTAGTAATTTTTTATTTTATAAAATTTAATTAGGCAAACTAAATCGAACCATCAACTTTAATCCAACATTGTAAACTGCAAAATAACATTGCAAAGCATTATGCCAAAGTTTAGGTTTAAAATTCAAGGTTGGTTTATCTTAACATGTTTTCCCAGGGAAAAAATACTATAGTCTTATGAGCTCTTAAACTTAGAACAAGATAAAGTGATGCACAATTCATTATTCATAAAAAGTTCAATGTTTTTGATCACTTTATTTTTAAAAAATATTTTATTTTTTCAGCTTCATTGAGGTATAATTGACAAATAATTTAGTGTAAGTTTAAGGTGTATAATATGATGGTTGGATGTACATATATAATGTGAAATGTTTACCACAATCAAGTTAGTTAACACATCCATCACCTCACATATTTACCTTTTGTGCCGTGTGTCGTTAGAACATTTAAGATCTATTCTCTTAGCAAATTTCAAGAATACAATACAGTATTGTTAGGTATAGTCACCGTGTTGTATGTCAGATTCCCAGAACTTATTTATCTTATTACTGAAACTTTGTGCCTTTTGGCCAATAACTCTCTCCATTTCCCCCACTCCTCAGCCCTTGGCAGCAACCATACTACTATTCTCTCTTTCTTTAAGTTGACTTTTTCAGATTCCACACAGAAGTGAAATCATGCAATGTTTGTCTTTCTCTGTCTGACTTACTTCACTTAGCATATTGCCCTCAAGTTTCATTCATGTTGTTGCAAATGACATGATTTCCTTTTTTTTAAAGGCTGAGTAACATTTCATTTTGTATGTGTACACACACACACTACATTTTCTTTATCCATTTATTTATTGATTGACACTTCAGTTTCCATGTTTTGTTTATTGTGAATAATGCTGCAATGAACGTGATGCTATAGATATCTTTTTGAGATATATTTTTGTTTCCTTTGGATATATATCTAGTAGTAGAATTACCGGATTGTATGGTAGTTCTATTTTTAATTTTTTGAGGAACCACCATACTGGTTTTAATGCCTATGCCAATTTACATTTATATTTAATAGGTGTGAAGTGATATTTCATTGTGGTTTTGATTTGCATTTCCCTGCTGATCAGTAATGTTGAATACCTTTTTATGTACCTGTTGACCATTTGTATATCTTCTTTGGGAAAATGTCTATTCAGGTCCTTTGCCCATTTTTAAATCAGATTGTTTTTTTCTATTGAGCTGTAGGAGTTCTTTATATATTTTGGATGTTAACCCCTTGTCAAATATATGGTTTGCAAATATTTTCTCCCATTTCATTGGCTGCCTGTTCATTTTGTTGATTGTTTTCTTCATTGTGCAGAAGATTTTTAGTTTGATGTAGGTGCACTGTTTATTTTTGCTTTTGTTGCATGTGCTTTTGGTGTCATATCCAAAATATCATTGTCAAGATAAATGTTAAGGAGTTTTCCACTATGCTTTCTTCTAGCAGTTTTACAGCTTTAGGTCTTAAATTTAAGGCTTTAATACATTAAAGTTAATTTTTGTGAGTGGTATAAGATTGGGGTCTAAGTCCATTCTTTTGCATATAGATATCCAGTTTTCCCAACGCCATTTATTGAAGAGACTATTCTTTCCTCATTATGTATTTCTGGCACCCTTATCAAATTTTACTTGGCCTTATATGTGTGGGTTTATTTATTTCTTTATTTTTGAGACAGACTCTCATTCTGTTGCGCCAGGCTATAGTGTGCGGTGGCATGATCATAGCTCACTGCAACCTCAAACTCCTGGGCTCAGGCGATCCTTCCACCTTGGTCTTCCAGAGTGCTAGGACTGTGGGTGTGAGCCACTGTGCTGGGCCTATGTGTGGGTTTATTTCTGGGCTCTCTGTTCTGTTCTGTTGGTCTCTTGTCTGTTTTTATGCCAGTGAAATACTGTTTTGATTACTATAGCTTTGTAATACAGCTTGAAATCAGGAAATGTGATGTTTCCTGCTTTGTTCTTTCTCAAGATTGCTTTAGCTATTCTTGGATCTTTGTGGATCCATATAAATTTTAAGATTGTGTTTTCTATTTCTGTGAAAAAATGCCATTGAAATTGGTAGGAATTACACTGAGTATACAGATTGCTTTGGGTAGTATGGACATGTTAATAATACTAATTCTTCCCATCTATGAATATGGGATATATTTCTATTTATTTGTGTCTTCAATGTCTTTCAACAATATTTTATAGCTTTGAGCATATAAATCTTTCACATCCTTGGTTATGTTTATTTTTAAGTATTTTATTCTTTTTGATAGAATTATAAATGGAATTGTTTTCTTAGTTTCTATTTCAGATTGTTATTAGTGTATAGAAATACAACTGATTTTTTATGTTGATTTTGTATCCTGCAACATTATCCAATTTGTTTATTAGTTCTATCATTTTTTTTTTTTGGTGGAGTCTTTAGGGTTTTCTATATACATGATCATGTCATCTGCAAAGAGAGTCAATTTTACTCCTTCATTTCTGATTAGGGTGCCTTTTGTTCATGCCTAATTGCTCTGACTAGTACTTCAGAGCTATGTTAAATAGAAGTGGTGAAAGTGGGCACACTTATCTTGTTTCTATGAATAATTTTTAAAATTGAGATAAAAATTGGCGGGTGCTACCTACAGCCGTATCTTCAGTTATGACATCATCATATTTACATTCATTCATTCAAAAACAATTATTGAGTACCTATTACGTACCAGACCCTGGATAGCACGAGCTTACAGGATACGGAGGTGCATAACAGTGAGAAATTAAGTATTCATGTACAGCAGTCCCCAACCTTTTTGGCATCAGGGACCGGTTTCATGGAAGACAATTTTTCCACGGGTGGGGGTCAGGTTGGGGGTGGAGCTCATGCAGTGATGTGAGTGATGGGGAGCGGGCCAAAAATACAGATGGAATTTCGCTTGCTTGCCCACTGCTCACCTCCTGCCGTGTGGTCCAAGTTTCATGGAAGACAATTTTTCCACGGACTGGGGGAAGAGGACGGGAGTGGGGAGCAGCGGAGCTATGCGGCCTGGTCCCTAACAGGCCAGATACATCCGTGGGTCTGGGGGCCACAAATATACCAGACTTTCCATTTTAGCATTCAGAATGGAACAAGAACCTGCTCCCCTCTGTTGAAACTTACGTTTATGTGTCCATTCCTGATAAGTCTTGCAGAAAGCTTGACAAACACTGTCAGGGAAGTGCAGAGCAGGGCAAAGCTCAGGCACAGGTCGAGGACTTGCAGCGTCAGGTGGTACTCTTCATAGCGTGGTGGGTCCACACAAACTGATGGGAATTGTGCATAGGGAAAAGGAAAGGCAACTGCATAGCCAAGGTAATTGGTCCCTGCAATCCCTGAAAATGAGTAGAAGCAATATGGGCCTAGGAGAGCAGATTGCAAGGCTATTGCAAACTGAAGAGGACATCCCATAATGCTCACAATCACAAAGGTGAAACTAGCTTCCCACTGAAAATAAAGCAGAAACAAATTGTTAACTTTGTGGATGAGATATTTCAAAAGCTTTTTAGCAATATGAAGAAAAAAGGAGATGCCAATATTAATCTCTCCTACTGGGAAATGCAGTAGAAATGGGTCACAACTCTGTCTTTATGCCCTTGTATTAATTTTCGTCTCCACTATACACCATGGGAGAATAACATACCAACTGGGACAAAAATGAAATCATTTCAACAAACATTTACTATTTACTTATTTCTCATTATGTGTAGAAAACCAGTCTGGGTAAGGAAAATGAAGATGAGTAAACAGACTCCCCACTCAAGGACTTTGTTACTCAGGGTGTGGTCCATGGTGCAGTAGCACTGACAGCTCCAGGGAGCCTGGCAGAAATGTAGAATCTCAGGCCTCACTTAGATCTACTGAATCAGAATCAGCACTTTAACCAGATGTCCAGCTGATTCACACATATACTAAAGTTTGGAAGCACAGCCTTAGCCATGGGAATAAATCTATAAGCAGATAACATAGTCTTTCTGTATCACAGGATTACCTGCCTCTATACTGTTGAAATGCAAGATATCACAGACTTTTTATCTTTTGTTAGAGGGAGAGGTAACAGTGAGATTGGAAGGGGACGTCTGATTGAGGATTTGAGACTTAAAATTACATTATTAAAAGCAGAGGAGCCTGTAGACCATTCCTTCAAAATGAAATTCAGGAGCACTAACACTGGCTCTGCCCTCCCCAAATACAATAATAATCACAGGAACTTGTAGAAAATATTTAGAGCAGGAATCAGATAAAAATTATTCATTTAAAATATAGTTGATTACTACAATCCATCATAGTAAGGCATCAATTAAACTTAATTCCATTATAATTGGAAATCATATTTTCTATGTTCCATCCTGAACTAGTTGTGATTTGACCTTCAAACTCACTCTACCATCCTACTTGACATCTGTATATTTACCAGGTGTCTCTGGGTCCACTCTTTGCAAGCCAACAGTAGAAGGATACCAGCCGTGATGGCCTGTGAAAAGAAAATGGAAAAATTATACTCATGGTGGAAGGTACCTCTGGAAAGAGTTCCATCCATCTCACAGTTTGACAACTTAATCATGAACGAGAAGGAACAGCAAATGGCTAAATGGATTTACAGCTCTGATTTCCTCCTCATCCGTGGAAGAAACTGTGATGACAATGAGGAAAGTAAGCCATTAGTGTCATAAAGACATGATTCATACAAGCTCATTTTTTGATTCTCTGTCTTGCCTTTGCCATCACAATCATAACCTCTGCTACTGTAAGGTGTCACCATAATAAAAGCTTGGCTTTATAACCCTTGCCATATGTTTTATTTTGATTAATTGTCTACTGTTCATCTTTCTCACAAATTGCTAAAATTGCAGATGGGAGGAGCCAAAATGGAAACTTGTCACAGAACCTCCCAGCAGTGGCGTTATCTTTTGCTATTTGCTTTCTTTTGAGATTCTGTATCCTCAGCCTGCTGGTGGGATACAAATACATGATCCTTGTTTCTCAAGCAACAGAGGTTATCATTAGAAGGTATGCGTGATATGGCATTTATTGTTCTGGGTGCAGTGGTCCAGCTCTCAAAAGGGAGTTTTTCTTTATAGTCTTTGTTGAAAGAAAAAGGTCCAAAGTGCAGATTGAAAATAGTTAGACAAAGGAGGGAATGGTGTCAAGAGAATTGAGCAATAGATAATGAAAAAAAAAATCTCTGGGTTCTTTGATTCAGCACCAGGTCTCATGAAGTAGACCTCTGCGGTCATTGAGACTGGAAATCGCTTATTTCCAATCCATATAACTCATTTGCTCTTGGTTAAGGACTGTTTTGAGGTTGAGGGAAAATCAGGAAGAGATGTGCTTTAAATAAGATATAGAATGTGGACAGTTCTAAAAATAGTACAATTTAGGTTTTTGACAGAGAGCTAAACATGACTATATGTACATAATCAACAAACTCAAGGGGAAAAATCAGCATTTTTACCAATATGGTTTTGTGGTATGCTGCTTTTGTAGCTCCAGGTCTGGCATAGTTATTGTTTTGAGACTTAGCTTTTCATTTTCCTGGCATATTTTATTTTGAATGTTGGATTTAGAGAATTTGACAGAGAGGAAAATATGCATACACACTCACACACACATGCACACACAAACTTCTCATGTAGCCAAGCCTAAAATTTCAGACTTGGCATGACCGTACCATAAAACTCCCACGGATAAAAACAGAACCATCTGTTGTCAAAAGAGGTTCCTGGCTTGATTCTGCAGAAGGAAAGCTTCCAAGGGACCCTATGGGGGTTGAGCCAGCACAAATAGTACAACAAAACAGGAGAATTATTGAGAGCAACTGCAGCACTGATGCTGCGGGGTAAGCCTGTGGCTGGTCTGTGCTTTCAGATGTGTGGCCCTCACTTGACACATCGCTCCTCTGAGAGAACCACCGAGAGAAACACTGAAGCAAGACAAAAGCAAAGAAGACGCACTCACACCTGTTTGCTGCTTTAACTCTGAGTAGATAGCTGACATTATCGGATGCTTCGATTCCAGGTTTCCTTAACTACTTTGGCACGAGCTGTTTCTTTCCTTTCAAAAGTTGAAAAATGCTGCAGAATTTCAGTCTCATGTTATTTCTGTTGTAGCTGCCAGCTTGAATTTTGCTTTGTTTACACAAAACTTTGAAAAAGATCTTTCATGGAGCAGGCTGAGCATGAATGCCATTCAGTAACTTGCTAAATCCACCCTGTAAATGGTAGCTCCAGAGCCGAGCACACCCATCTTTCCCGGTGACCCCCCACGTCCAGGCATGGGAGGTAGAGTGAGGGATATTTTTCCCTAGGAGGCACAGCCTTCCTCCTTTCGTTCGTCCAGTTCTTTTTATAAATGTCATTTTTAGATAGGAGAAAATAATTTTTGAAAAAGATTTAACTGTAGGGAAGACAAATCAAGAAGCGAAAGGAGATGCGTGTGTGGGGGGGGCGGGGTGATCTGAGAGGTGGACAGGGCAGCCAAGTTGTAAGAAAGGGCAGGTGCATCTGGCAGTGGGTGGGCAGAGGGGAGACGGCCTGATCCTGCTGTCTTCTCCCACTGCTCTTCTTGACATGCTATTGGCTTGCTTGCCACACACTTCCAGGGGCATTAGTTGTGTTTTGCAACAATTGCTGCAAATACTTTGAGTGCACAATAACTGTAAGCCCTCCCACTAAATCTTTAAATTGCCTGAGTAAAGGATGCAGTTCCCAGAAGCAGATGAATTGAAGGAAACAGGGAGCAGTCACAACCGAAATAGAAACCTTTAGAGGCATCATATTAATATGGGATAATTTTTTTATTCACTTACGAGCATCTGTTATGAGTCTACTACAAATAAGGGATGTGCGAGGCACTGTGCAGGTAAAATAATAATAGCTGTTAACATTTATTGAGTGCCTAATATATGCCAGGCACCATGCTAAACACTTTACACGTGTTAACTCAGTTAATCTTCACAGTGACCCTACCGTGTAAATATTCTCCCACTTTTTAAATGAGGCATAGCAAGGCTAAATAAGATGAGCAACATCACCTGATAATAATTGCACAAATAATGTTCCCATTCTCATTGGAATTTAGGGTACAGGTGTGAAAATAATGCACATATAAGAATAGCTACAAAATGAGACAAGAAGAGCAAGTACTTTCTACATGAGGAGAGCTCAGTGGTAAGGTGCCACTGCCCGGGGAAAAGTGGATGACGAGGCATCATGGGGAAACTGGGTCTGCAGTGGGTTTGAAGGATGGATGTGATTTCAGTGGGAGGTGACAGAGCGAGGCAGCCCAGGCTGTGGCTAGCATGAGCAAAGGGGAGAAAGTGGCCGGCATGCTTGGGGAACAGTGAGCGAGGAGCCCAGACCGGAGACAGGAGACTAGAAAACCAGGGTTGAAAACCATGTGACATCAGGGTGAAGAGGACCTCACAATTCAAGTGAGCATGTCTGGACTTTGTTTGGGGACAAGACAACAACACTAAAATTTTCAAAGAAGCTAGCCTGACTACCGAAGAGGTTTAGAAAGATGATGAGTCAGTTGTCAAGTGCACGCTGGATTGGAAAAGAGTGACACCTAGAAGTTTCTGTAGGACCCTGGTATTGAGACATTTTTTAAAAAACTTTTCCTACAGTAAGTACTACATTTCGCATCATGGTCTAGTTATGAATATTTTTATATCTAATCAAAACAATACTTAATCCTTCTTATGTGTGATGCACTCTCACATTCTCTATTCTATTCTATCTGGTTATTGTAAATGCCGCTAGCTACCTAGTAGATTGACTTTGTAATCCATTAATGGATAAATTTCCACAATTCAGCTATCAAAGTTACCTAGGCATGAAATCTGAGCAAGGGTGGAAAGTGATAACGGATGGGTGTGTGTACAGTGAGAAGGAATGCGTAGGAATATGTCTTGTAGGAAAAATTAAAGTTACATGGCAATGGATTAGAGTGGGGCTGACTTAGGGCATTGCTGCCCACAGTGCAGTCCCAGGATCAGCAGCCTGGTGTCTTCTGGGAGCTTGTTAAACATGCAGACTCTCAGGCCTCACCCCAGATGCCTCAGTTAGAACCAGCATTTCAACAAGATCCCTCAGTGACTTGCACGCACGCTACAGTTTGAGAAGGGCTAGTGCAGAGGGAAGGACTGAATCAAAAGTCACTGCAGGGTTTGAAATTGAGTTCCCATGACAAGGACAGGGAAGTTGGAGAAGAAAGAATAGGTTTTGGTGACAAGATGGTTAATTTTTTTGCAGACAAGCTGACCTTGAAACTTAGGATATCTAAGTGGAAAATTAACCATTGACAAAGATTCTTTGCTTGACCAAACTTTAATCAGATTCCTGAATCTTCTCCTAAGTCCATCTGTGCACTTTCTTATAAAATGCAGTTTTAGCAGGAACCCTGCTAAATCAGTTTAGCAAGAGTACCCCACCCTGAACATCTGATAGCTTTCAATATTCTCTTAGTTCCTTATCTGCCACCACCCCCAAGGTGATGTCCAGTCACTCTGGCCTATCTGTCTTTAGCAAGAATCTTGTTAGATCGGTTTAGCTAGAATCCCTCTTAGCAATTTTGCATCCACTGACCCCCACCCTGCTCCTTAGCTATAAACTCTTACTTGCCCATGCTGTATTTGGACTTAAACTCAGTTCTACACTGAGGTCTCTTTTTCACCGATTACAATAGTCCTGAACAAAATCTGTTTTTATTGCTTGAAAAACCTGTCTAGCTCTGGTTTTTCTTCAACACCACAGGCAGTTGGAAGTCACATGACTGTTGAAGCTGCAAGAGTCTTAAGCGATCATGTCATTAAACCCCTTCTCTAACAGGTGAAGAAAATGGGGCCTGCATGGCTCTGCCTGGCCCTGACCTTTCTCCCTCGTTCCTGCCTGTAAGCGGGGTTCTGGGTTTAGCGCTGCTGCTTGCCTAGACTCTCCAAGTCTCAGGTCAGGTGTATAAAGTCACTGTACTTCAGTCTCTTCATCAGAGCTTGATCTACAAGTTTTGTCTTCCAGGATTAATAGAGCTCAATTCTCAAGGTACTACGATCTCCTCACTGCCTACTGTATTGCAGCTAATGCCTTTTAATAACCGAACCCTGAAATTCTAGGAAAACTGCTTGTCATGTGGTTGTCAAAACCGGGCTAGGAGAGTCTGAGGACCAATATATATGAAGTACTTAGAAAGCCTGAAATGAAAGGCATTGAACAAATTACAAAAATCTACATCTTACAAGTCTTCAAAGAAATATGGAGTCATTTGCAAAAGGAAATGTCAATATGATTGAAAGGTACAAATTATCTTTTCACTGGAGGAAGACATACTTTGGAGGCAGGTTAAGAAGTGATTGGCAAGGGAGATCATGGCAGGAGTCAGAGACCTTTTGAAGTTGACCCTGATCAGACAGAACTGTGGTTCAGTAGCAAACTCACTAGGAAAAAAATGATGTTCTAAATTTAGACATTATTGAAAGAGTGAGCATTCTGATTACTTTCCTTCTCATGAGAATTTTTTCCTGCTTTAGTATAAATACCAGCTTGACCTTTAGTCCTTGCAATTTAATCAGAGTTCAACTGTAGAAGAAATTCTGTATCTCTATAATGGAGATCGTGAGTTCATTCACTCATTTAACAATATTTATTGAACAACATTTATTGAATATCTAATATGTGACTCCCTCTTCTCTAAGTTCTAAAGATACAGCAGTAAACAATATAGAAAAAAAAATCCCTGCTCTTGTACAACCAAAATACATTTGGTTGGGAGAGGAAAACAAACACACAATAAATAAGTAAATTATATAGTATTTTATATGGTGATAAGGGATATGGAGAAAAAATGGAGCAGGGTGTGAGATTGGGAATGCCAGTTGGAGGAATGGGAGCTGCAATTTTAAATAGGGTAGTAACGGCAGATCTCAGTAAGAAAGTGACATTTGATCAAGAATCAAAGGAGATTAAAAAGTGAGCCAAGTTCAGGAAAAGGCTTTAGGCAGAGAGCAGGCAGTACAAAGGCCCTGAGGCAGAAACAAACCATGGTGTGTTTGCAAACAGCAAGGAGCCCGATGTAATGGAAAGGAATGATTTAAGAGAAGAGTGGTAGGAGATAAGGTCCAAGAGGCAACAGGATGCGGAATTCAGCAGTTCATGAGGGAATAGGATAGAGGAGTGAGATGGGTGGCAAGAGATTAAGGACAAAGGGTTTGGACAGAGAGCAGAGCACAAATGAAAGGCATGGTATTAACTAGCATTTGAGTAGGGCTTTAAAATTGGCAAAACTCTTTATTGTACAATCTTTGTTTAAACTGTGTTCATTACCACTGAGAATCTCTTTTTGTCTGTAAAACTCCCCATTTTATAGATAAAGGCAATGAGAGACTGGCCGATGGCGGGTCCTGCTTTTGACCACATACAGAGAACATCGAAGTCAGGACTTGAACTCAGGTCCCTCTCCCTAAGTCCTTTATCTCTGACTCCACTTCCCCATGCCGCCGTCTCTGAAATCAAATAGCCATCAACTCGCTATGTGCTGGGGACACATCATATCCTTCTCCTGGCCTAATTAGCAAAATAGATGTCTGGCCTAGAACAAACCCGTATTCTATAATCTGTAATCTTAATCAAAATCACCAACATTTGTTGAATGCATTATGATAGACTCTGAGGGACAGGCAAAAAGCTATGAGAAAAGGGTACAGGATTGGACTATAATCATGATTTTGTTAAACTTTGGGTTAGTTGTACAATCAGAATTTAAAAAATTAAATGGAATAGTATCAGAATACATTTTACACAAAGGGTTAAATATTATTTTGTGAAACTTTTGTTATATGTATATATAGATATCTGTTTATCTACAGAGAAATATGTACATGTATTTATGTATATTCCAGGTCTTGATGTAAAATATTTTTCTAACTGTGAGTCACCAATAAGAAGTTTGGAAACTGCTTGAATATATGCAACTTCCATTTCTTCACTCTAGTAAAAGTCTAATAAATATTTCTTTGAATGAATGTATGGCTCAGATAGGTTTTGGAGGAAAGGGGAAGGGAAGGTCAAAACTAGCGTGGTAGATATAAAGGAATGTATTAAAAAAGAAAAAATGAGAAGGATAAGTAAGCATCACACAATGGTTTCCTTGCTCAGTCCACCCTCCCACCACCCTGCTTCTCCCATCTGCATGCCATTATTAAACACCCCCTGAATGAGCTCCTTTAAGATCAAGACCTTGTTTTATCCTCCATTGTAACCCAAGACATAGTAGGCTATTAAAAAATATTTATCTAATAGATTAAAAATTATATTTCCAGGGGTCTTGATTTTAGGTGGTATCCCAGTTAAAGTTTTAATTATTTAAAGGTTTAAGGCCAGGCTTGATGACTTACATCGGTAACTCTAGCACTTTGGGAGGCCGAGGCAGGAGGATTGTTTGAGGCCAGAAGTTTGAGACCAGCCTGGGCAACACAGCGAGACCTTATCTCTACAAAATAATTTTTTACAAAACGAGCTGGGCATGGTGGCACACACCTGAGGTCCTAGCTACCCAGGAAGTTAAGGCAGGAACATTGCTTGAGTACAGGACTTCAAGAATACAGTGAGCTATGATCACACCACTGTACTCCAGCCTAGAGTGAAAGAGCAAGACCCTCAGTACCCCCCCCAAAAAAGATTTAAGATGTTATCTCACTTAAGAGTGGCTACATTTTAGTAGAAAATTCCTTAAGATCAAAAAGCTTCAAAATCCAATTTTCTAGTCTCCGGTGGTGAGTGTCACGCATCACAGGAAACAAAGAGAGAAGGATTCGTTGGGAAGGTGGGCCTTCACAGCTCCTCTTAAATCATACCACCATGGAAGCCACTTACTTCCAAGGCCAAATGTACTCATTTCTTTGGCCTAGGGAGCTGTGGTACCAGGCCAGTCATTTATCTGTGTGATCATTCAATGAGCATACATTGAGCACCTACTTGGTGCCAGACACTGTACTTGGCACTCGTATACTTTCCTAGTGAATTGTGAAGTCAGTGAAGTCCATTTCCCCACTTCCACTTCTTAAATTATTTTTAGTTCAAACAGGTCCATGCAAAGAAAAATATAGAATAAACAAAGATATCGGACTTGCAAATTTTGGGGTCATACAGATACATTACAGTGTTTCTAAGGAAAGCATTAGTCTGAAAGTTATTCTACTTTGTTCTCCAATTTATATTATGTTTCATGGTTTATTTTTTCTCTAAATTCAAAATTAAAATTTCAAAAAATGATTCTAATTTCTCAGAATATCAAGGAGTATTAAAATAAAATAACTTTTTAAGAATTTCTTGAACAATATTTCATTATACTGTGTTGATATATGTGCATACATGATAAAACAATACTTAAAAATTTCTATACTAGAAATGCAACTAATAAAAATCAATTTTCTAAGGTGAAATCTCACTTTCTGTAGAATTGTGACTTTATAATGTTGGAAAAATTTTTAAAAGGACATACTATGCTATTTCCCCTTTCCCTTATACCTTCCTGCATTTTCTCAATATATTTAACAGAATATTTTCCTACCAAAGCTCCATTCCAGATGGGACAAGCAATCCAAACACTCCATCCTGTGAACCAAAGCTTGGAAGAGAAGACGGGGAAGAAAGCAATAACTCCAGAACATACACTGAGACTCCCCAGAGTAGCGAAAATCCAGCCAGCAGCCTGGTATAGGCCCTTCATTTTCCTCTGTGACTTGAGTCCTTGGTCTCAAAGATGTTTCGTTACCAAAACATGAGAGTATGACTGGCCTCAATAAACAGAAGTTTCTTAGAGACAGTAGCCATGACACATGTTAACCGTTGATCTAATTGGAAACAAGATTCTATTTGTTTCACCAAAGGTGGAATGTAATGAAATAATCCTTGACATAAAGTTGACACAACAAATTCTAATACTAGTTTATTTCAGAGACAGAAAGAGAAGGAAAAATCATTCCTTGTGTCAGAGTTTCTGCCTTGATTCCCTTCATTCTGCCCTGTCCTGGAGTGACCACTTCCTGGATTAATCAGGGTCAAGGCTTGCTGACTGAGCTAATTGTTTCTCAACTCAACCTGCCTGGTGGTTCCAGCATAAAGCCAACATCCTTTGTGTACAATAGATCCGCATTCCCAGCATAATTTCCCACAAAACAGAGTAAAAATAAACGCTCTGATTACTTTTCATTACATTTAATTTAAATGATTTTAAGCAACAAGACCTTCACCTCCTTCCAAAGTTTAATTCCAATGCAATTATTTTTGATATAGATTCATACCCCAGTAGGCATAAACTTCATTATGGAGTTCTGCATTGTTCTCACTGAACCAGTTTAACTGTAGTTATTTTATTATTAATTCAATTTTCAGATAAAGTGCAAAGATGGAAATGTGTGCAGTTGTAAAAAAACTTTGAAGAGTAATTTATCAGTTAAGTACAATACTGAGCTCTAGTCATCTTGAATCATAAATCTAATGAGATGTCGGACTTAGATATGTTTAAGCAATTATAAAAGTCATCTCTCAATTTTTCATGCATTTGAGAAACTAATGTGTATTTACTTTTGACTGATAGGATATGTTTGAATGTCTATTCTAAGATAGTATCTTGAAAATACAGACCACTTTCCGAAGATGTCTGAATAATTTTCCTATTCAATATTAATGCCTTTTTGCTTTTCACTTACGTAAAATGATAAAAATCATTTTATGAATGGAAATATGAGGCATGTCCAGAAAGTATCCAGCTATTATTAACATAATGAGAATGGTTACATGGCTGAATACTTTCCGGACAGTCCTTGTATAGTGGTTTAGGACATAGATTTTGAGTCAGGCAGAGTTGAGATCTGATTCTGGTTCCACTCTCTACCAGGTTTGTGTCCTTGGGCAAGGACAAGTTACTTACCTTTTCTAGGTCTGTTTCTTCAAATGGGAAATGGGAATAATATTAGTGTTTACCTCACCAGATGTTTAGTTAAGACGATTAAATAAGCTAATACATGTAAATGCTTAGCACTAGGCTCAGCATAACAAAGATGTTCAGAAAGTTACCTGTTATTATGTTGGAACATTCCATCTTTGGAGTTCTTTCAGCATAAGACAAAGGTACAGTCATTATTGTTCCTTTTGTCTATCATCTTATAAACATTAAATTTAACTCTTCCTTAATCAATCTGATAAAAACTTCCAAAGGACCCTCCCATGTGTGTGGGGGAGAGAAGTTTCTCTCCAATTCTGTGCTTTTTTGTTTCTTTCTATCTTTAATAGCTATTCCACGGTTTGACCCAGATTTTGAAGCAGTTGCATTCCTGGATATACAGAATCCAGGAAACCAGCTCAGGCTTTCTGGTGTAGCTGCTATTTCCCATCTCCTCTCAACTCTGTGGGCTATATTCTCTGATTTTTTTTCAGACACCACTAGATAAATTACACAAGCCCAGAGAACTTGCAAGTCTTACATATCCCCTAAATACGCAAGACTTAGAATCATGTCTGGCATGGAGTTGATACACACAGCAATAAATATTTGTTGAATTAATTAGTTAATACATTAGACTTTCCAGCTATGTATTTGGGGCCCTGTGGAGCTGCATGAGCATAGATCCATGTGCATTCACCATTGCCTGTGTGTATTAACGCTAACTTGCTTCCTTGATGCAGGGGAAGGGGTCTGGAGTGAAGAAAGACTCATTTGTGTTAGTGTTTGCTTTGAGCTGTTTTGACTTTTTCCTTTACTTTTTATCTCAAGGTTATAGTGAAATGGTATGTCAATATACTGGGGGTCAGATCACTCTCTACTGTTTGCATGTTTGGAAAATAAAGACTGTTGAAATAGTCATGTTAAACAGTACAGAGATGGCAAACAAAGAGAATGTTTTTTTGTTTTTACTGGGACGGAAGGGGGCGATTTTAAGTGCTTGTAACACTCAGCCTAACCCGGACACTGTCATTGTGACTTGTAAACCTATATTTATTAGTGATTAGAAAAATTGTTGCCACTTAATGTAACAAAGAAGAGGGACAGAGGTAGAACTAGAGCTTTCTCTCTATGTGTTTTCCCAGAGGAAAACACTAATTTCATCAAAGCAAGGACATTTTCAATGAGAACAGTTAGTAGGAAAGAAGAGAAAATGTAACTCTGCTTCTGTCCCGGGCTTCGTTTTGGACCAGCTGCGTACCCAGTGTCCCAGTAGCCAGCGAGGCTGCAGGGCTGGTGCTCCCCCGTGCACTCCCACCTGGCTCTGACTTACTGGAGGCAGTTCTGTAAGTTCTTCTTGCTGGTGGTGGAGACCAGGTCTTTGCAGGCTGCTTTGTAGACATCACCTTCTCCCCAATTGGCGGATCCCAAGATCTCCGCTCGGGGAAGAATGGGGAAGGCTCCACCAAATGCTTCAATTCAGCTTTGCCACTAGACACAAAACACACAAAAAGCCCAAATTAACAATTTTATTTCACACACCCTAGCCGCCCCACACAAAATCATCAAGCAAGCAAACTCACTTGGACCCCCAAAGAGGTGGGAGAATGTCAGGGATGCTGAAAAGGGAACCTGATCTGGACGATCTCTACCTCTTTAAAACACATTCCTTCACATGTGAACCCTAAACATAACAGCTCTGAGGGTGCTATAGTCTTGGGGTTTTTTTAACGCTTTTTAATTAAAATTTTTTCTACAGCCCTCAGAAGAAGAGAATGTCTTGGAGTTTTTAAAGTAGGTTTCAAAAATGCAAAAAGTGTTCATTTTTGCCAAGACAAAATAAAATGGAGCTCCAGTGAGAGACGAGATTAAAACATTTTCTTTTCTTAGCAGCTTCAGATGACTAACTTCATTTGTTTAAATATTAGAAAGGAAAAAAAATATTAGAAAAGTAGCTCAAGTATTGAAAAGAGCATGAACTTTGGTGTCAGAAAGACCCAGGTTTCATACCAAAGATTCCATCTGATATATACAAAAGAAATGAAAAAATTAAAAAATTAACACTCTGTTGATATCAGTGCAGTAATTGATTCAGGCAAGGATCATCAATGGTTGTTAAAACCATTGGAAGAAAGGAGAGAAAAAAAAATAACAATGGAAAAGGGCACCTCTACAATGTAGAAATATAGCAATTATCACCTTACCAAGTGATCAAAGTTTTCATTACCAATAACAGGACAAACTGACATCATTGTCTCCAGATATGATACAAGGCAAATACACGCCCTCACCTGTGTAGTATTTTTGGCAAAAACATTTGGCCTCAATCTAATCATACAGAGAAAATTAGACAAATTCAGATTACAGGGACACTTTACAAAGCACTGGCCTGGGCTCTTCAAAATTGTCCAAATCATAAAACAATAAACATGTTACTGGCCCAATCGAGGAAATTTAAGTATAGTATATCACTGTTAAGTATCTTGGGAGTATAAATGACATTATATTTACATCAGAGAATGTCTTATTGTTGAAGCTAGGTGATATCAGTATTCTTGACGCTTTCTTCCAGCTTCTCTGTAAGTTTGGAAATTTCAAGTCAAAAGTTGAGAGACGAAAAAGAAAAATTTAGATTTATTAACTGCATAAAATGAAAGGCCTAAGGTTTACTCAGGCCTAAGACCATGCTGGCTTAATAAACCTGATGATATTGATGAATGTGGGTCATTGTGCAGGGAATGCAAGGCGGAAGCTGCTCTACCCGCCTTCAGCACCAACGCAGAACCTGTCTTCTTGAATAGCAGTGAGGGAACAGGTGGGTCAGGTTATACTGTGAACGTGCACCACTCATGCAGACATGACGATGACTATTTTTTTTAATATACTTTTGTGTCTTTCCAAATAGTCCGGTTTCTTAACTGGATTTAAAATCTTTCCCCTGTTCATCCATAATGCACATTTCCGTCAGCTTTTTACTAGCTGTTCGACTTCAACTTTGAGTGAACTCTCTCCTCTTGTAATGGCTTGGGGTTTAAAGAGAGCAAAGTTCAATTTTTATCATCCTTAACTGGGAATTGTCAAATTTAAAGCCTTCCAATCTGCAAGATGTTTGGACCTAAATAGAGATTTGTGCATCAGCTTGTACTTACCTAATTCAGATTTTATCTGCCTTTTGTATATCTGACCCTCAAATGTGTTTTGAAATCATCTGGAATTTATCAGAATTTTCCCATGTTTTCTTGCAGCAAAACACTTAACTGTGTCACCGGCAAACTTTCTGCTCTCCCAGGCCTTGCAGCTGTAAGGAAAAGCTCTTATTGGCCGACTTGCCCGCGCCAGGCAGCCTCCCACAGGCTACTGTGGAGATTGTCTGCCTTTTGGAAAGGCTGCTCCTATCTTGTTTTATCATGGAGCCAGAGGAGCCAGAGATAGAACTGCGATTCTGACAGTGGCTGTGATTGATGGGTGCTTTGGCCACCAAGGAGGGAGGAAGAAACTAAGAAAACAGGAAGAGAGAAACAGTGGGGGTGTCTGGGGAGAGAGGTGGAGAAAAGATGGAGAGGAAAGAAGGACAACAAGAGAGGAGTTGGAACATAGAGGAAAACATTCCTGAAGCCAAAAACAGCATCTTGCGTCACTCACAGATCCAAAGCCTGGGTCTGGACAGAGTTGATTCGGGGACAGAGGAACTATGGAAGCCTTGGGCCGTTCATGTACATTTTACAAAAGATGTTTGTAGGGAAGACAGAAGGGGAATAAATAGAGGAAAAGGACAAAAAGGCAGAATGTAAAAGAAGAAGCTCTCAGTATCCTGAAACATCCTCATATTATGCTTGTTTTAAAAATAGCTTTTAGGGAGAAACATTTAAGTCCTTTTAAACAGGAAATGTATATTCATTTAGTTTCTTCTCTTGGTATTTTTGAAAAAGGACGAGAAACTGAGCACACTTTTGGATCCAGTTATACCCGTGTAAAAGGCAGAAAGGAGGGAGGAATGGGGAGGATGCATTGCTGAAGCCCTCCGCAGTCCTCATTATTATTCCCATTTTACAGCTGATGAACGTAGGTTCTGAGATGCCAAATAAGGAAAGTGACACAATTAATAAGTGTCAAATCCTGGTTTTGAACCTAGGAATGCTTTGACTCTGAATTTTGTAATTTTTACTTTTCTCCATTAGATCAGTATTTATATCTGTAGTTTAAAATATATATGCGTATACCTGAAAATTTTACCATGGAGCATACCAAAGCATATAGGGCTGAGCTCCAACCAAGGACATACTAGGAATGGGGGTGACACTGCAAATACACAATGTAGACATTATCAGGACTGTTGGTTCTACTCCCAGTTATATATTAAAAAAAAGAGTTGAATAAAGAGATTCCAGCCGGGTGCAGTGGCTCATGCCTGTAATCCTAGCACTCTGGGAGGCTGAGGCGGGAGGATCGCTCAAGGTCAGGAGTTCGAAACCAGCCTGAACAAGAGTGAGACCCCGTCTCTACTATAAATAGAAAGAAAGAAATTAATTGGCCACCTAAAGATATATATAGAAAAAATGAGCCGGGCATGGTGGCGCATGCCTGTAGTCCCAGCTACTTGGGAGGCTGAGGCAGAAGGATTGCTTGAGCCCAGGAGTTTGAGGTTGCTATGAGCTAAGCTGACGCCACGGCACTCACTGTAGCCCGGGCAACAGAGTGAGACTCTGTCTCAAAAAAAAAAAAAAAAAAGAGATTCCTCGCTATTTCTTTTTTTAAAATTAGACCAAAGGAGAAAGCTAAAATCAAAGTTTTGTTTCTGTGCATTGATATAAAAATCCCAGAATACGTATCTAAAGCATTGCTCTGAATAGTTTTCTATTTCTCAGGGCTTCATGCGTGGGCTCTTGCTCTTGATGTGGAATGGACTAAAACGGTTGTCATATGCAAAGTTCCTGACTAAGATGAGGAGCAGCCTGGTACAACAGAAAGAAACTAGGGCTGTCAGGACCTTGAGTAAATTTAAACCTCTCATAATCTTGGTGGTGTTCTCAGTAAAATGTGGAGGTTGGACTGGATTTTCTAAGACTCCTTCTGTCTCTAAGATTTCATGACTTAAAATAAATCCCAAGGAGTAAAAATACCTGTGTGGCCAGATTGCCTTTCCCTAAGATGATTTTATCCGTTAGAATATGGTCATGTCGACTAGTGTCGCCCTCTATCTGGTACAAACAATGGGCACATAATAAGCACTGCACACTGTGATGTGGCCAGCTAAATTTTTGCTGGAGAGATTTCACCCAGTGTTCCTCTAAGGAGGCCTCACTTTGACCCTAGCAGAACACAAAAAGGCAGTAACTGGGAGCCAGCACCCACCAGCTAATTAGTTAGCAGCCTGTAGTAACAAATTGGTGATCTCAGCCCAGCTCCTGTTGTCTGTGTCATAAAATAATTAAAACTTGTCAACAAAAACAGCAGATGCCAAAATGGCCAAGGAATAAAGGAACACAAAACCGAATCCCTCTTCTTGAAAAGGGATGAAGAGCTGGGAAGGAACTGGTAACATCTGCAGGTGTGAAGCTCATGGTGTAGATGGAAAGGAGAGATGGGAATTCAACAAGGACCTGGTGGGTCAGGGACCTCAAGGGCAAATCCCCACTCACTGGCCATGGCTAGGTAGGGGGAACCTCTCTAAACCAGTTTCTGGTTGATCAGGAAACAAAGTCCTTTTTCTGTGTTTTCCAAGTAATGTTAAAAATATCAGAAGCCTCAGTTTTCTATATATTTTGACGCATATAGGAAAGCAAAGTGAGCTAAGGGTGGTACAAATAATTTGGTTCATTCTCTCAGCTTTGCCCACATCTCTGCTCAAAGGGCCCCTCCTCACAGACCTTCCCTCATCAATCTTCCCTCCAGAGAGAACTTCCCGCTCTCCCTCCTTCCCTTTGTCTAGCTTCACTATTCTTCAGGACCTTATTACCACTTGACTTTATTCTTCATAGCTCTTGACTTATTTGTTTACTATGTGTCTTCCAAATTAGAATAATAGCTTCATGAAGGCAAGCACTTTGTTTTGTTCACTGCTGCATCCCAAAGCCAAGAAGAAATCCTGGCCTGTAGTAGATGCTTAGGAAGCGTTGTTGAATGAATAAAATGAATGAATGAATGAATGGATTCACGAGGCCACTGCTTATCACAGTCGCTACTTTATACACATCATTTTGATGTGAAAGCTAGCTCCTCAGGCCTTCCCTTGGAAACTTGCAATAGTTTGGTACCTTAAACTACTCCAGCCTTGCTTTCCAGGAAAATTCACACCAAAACACAAGGACGATCTTCCAGGTTAGCTCACCCAGCTATTAAACTGCACTGTAAATATATGTAGATACGTGGGAGAAATGCACTGAAATGACCTGTAGCAGGGATTATTTTGGCCTTGCTATGTCAGCACATGACACACTGCCACATGTCTCTGTGTTAAATAGAGGAAGACGTAAGGTCACAGACTAACCGCCTGGGAGTCTGGCAAGAACTTCCGCTTCTGGGAGAAAGCTCTGATGCGCACCTTTTTAATCCACTGGTGATGCCCACTTTTAAAGTAGCTCATGTTCCTGATGATCTATCTAATGTAATGGATCTTTCACTTGGCCTGTGGTTTTATGTATGTCTACATAGTCAAAGGTTTTGTCTTCTTCACCTGATCCTTCCCCCTAGATAATACTTTCCCTTAATTCTGTATAAAAGTAAAATATAGATATTAGCATTTTTATTTGGGGAAATTTGGCTATGGAAACTCATGCTCCCAATGTATTTCCATACAGATGATATTGTAATCTTTTCTAAAACAGAAAAATTGATAAATTAAGTGCATCCTTATCAGGAGCTGGGCAGCATACTATAAACATCACCTATTGATGGCAGGTTGATGGTACCATTTTTATATACACAGGCCCACACTTTCTTATCTCATCAACAACCCAGATATCCTGCCCTTGTTTTTATTTTTATTTATTTATTCTTTAAAGAGGCACAATAAGATGTTTGTGGGACTTTTGCATTACATTGTCCTAGTACATAAGCCCTTCCACTTCTTCCTCACAGTCCACACAAAGCTAATTCACATAAAACATAAAAGCTAGTCCTTAGTAAGTTCCCTTTTTCTCATAGACAAATTCACTGAAAAGAATGTGGGGCAATAACAGTGAAAAGCCCATAGCAATAATCCAACTGGAGAATCACAGACAGACAGAGCCAGAAAGGACCTTAGAGATCAGCCAGTCTGAGGGTGTCATTTCACAGAATAATTCTAGTTAAAATACCAAGAAAAAGAGTCATCCAATTGCAACATTTACCTAAAATTTAATAAGGCTGTTGTGACTGATTATCTTTCTGCTATATCTGCATTTAGCACTAGGTGTTGCTATACTGCTATTTATAGACTAACTTTTCTTTGATGTGCATGAGGACCTTAACCTCCTAATTTGGGTTCTATTCTGCAAATGCTGCTTTTCTTAAATCATACTCTGCTAGTTTATTGTAAGTTTCATGGAACTAGCCTCATTTCAATGGAACAGGTATGACCTATTTAATCCACTGACACAGCCACCCTGTAAAGAAGTGATCAATACATGCATGCTAGGGAAAGGCTACCGCAAAGTTAAATTTTTTGAATTGTCCTAATTCAAATATTTACTTAAACTCTGTTTTTATATTATGTGCAATGCAAGGGGAATGACATTGTTAGCTGTGTGTTTCCTGGAACTGGCTGTCTGCTACAAGGCCACAGATAAAGTTTGTTTATAGAAAAACAAAATAAGAAAAAAAAGTTTAGCACTATTTTATTTGGGGTTTAATACTCCCACACACACTGAGTGGGAGAAAGGACAGCCTTCCAGAACGTTTCTTTTCCCATGGTAACAGAGGACGGAAATGCTTTAACCCCATCTAGTGACGGATGAGTCATTGCTTAGATTAGTTCAGCTGTTCAAAGTTTGAGTGATGATACCAAAGGGAGAAACAGATCATGCCTCAAGAAATTTGTAGTTTAGGAAGAGGCCAAATTTTCAATTCACTTGTAAGTTTTAAAGGATAAAAATTCAGCTGTTAAGTGTGAGTCCTCAATGTCATTATTTGGTTCTTTAAATTTAGATAAATTTGGTGTAAGTTCAGCATAAATATTCAAATGATACAAGTGTTATAATTACCTAATGCTGAATCTAAAATCTGCTGGATATATGTAACAAAACAATGTCTACTGTATTGTTGCTAAACATGTTTTTCAGTTTTGATTATTTAACACTAGCTATTTATAATAACAATAATCAGGTAATGATGCTAATAACAGTTTTAGGTTTTTAGCAGAAAGAAAAGTGAAAGACTGGAGCCCAGAGTGGCAGCCTCTTCATCACCTTGTGGAGCTTAGAGTTATGTTTGAGCAGAGTTAGCTGCTGGAATCCATAATATAAACCCTTCATTCCAGTTCTAAGGAGAGTATAGTTTTGACTTCAGGCTGAAAGAACAAAGTACTTGCTGAAATTTGACTTTCTTACAAAATGTTCTTCTCAGCTTTCTTCCTAGCAAAAACACAGCCCTTCTTTTCTAAAGATTCAAGTTCCTTTATATCCTTTGAGGATAAAACTATGCTTTGTGGTTTTTATACCATATTTACTTAGGATATACATATTTTTTAATTTTTTTAGAGACAGGATCTCACTCTGTTGCCCAAGTTGGAGTGCAGTGGCATGATCACAGCTGACTATAACCACAAATTCCTGAGCTCAGGTGATCCTCCTGCCTCAGCCTCCCGAGTACACACCACCACATTTAGCTAATTAAAAAAATTTTTTTTGTAAAGATGGAGTTTCATTATGTTGCCCAGGCTGGTCTTGGCCTCAAGGGATCCTCTGGCCTCAGCATCCCAAAGTGCTAGGGTTACAGGTATGAATCACCACACCTGGCCCCACTTAGGACATTTAAAAACAAGGTGAACTGTACATTTTCTCCCAATTCTTTCTTCACAGAAGGTCCTCCTTTTTCTGCCTCTCGGAACCTCAATGACGATATAAAGTAGTATTCACTATTATTTTTGCATTTCTTGTGTTACATTTCATATCAAAGTTCGGCAACTTTTCAAAAGTGATAGCTCAAAATCCTGACCCATGTTCTTATAAACTTGAGATAGGTGTTATGTGTCAAGTGAATTGTCTATTTCCTCTAGAAGGAAGAAGGGAAGAATTTTTGTAAGGATTTTCATCCTGGAAATAAGTGTTTAGTGAAAGGTAGGAAGGAGAGAAACAGTATAGTCAACACTGAAGAAGTTTTGCTATTATCAGTCAAACTCACTTCTATGTAGAGTATTTATGGTACATCTAAGAGCAGGTGTGTAAGAAGTAAGAAATAGTAAGAGCTATGAAAATAGACTTACCATTCATGCGCAGGCATGCATTCATAAACTGCCAAATACTTACCCTTTGTTTTTTCTTAATACTCAACTGACCAAAATTATAGAACACATTTTCTAACATCATCTACTGATCTTTTCCATTCCTTTCTATCCTCCAAGCTGGATTCAGTTCCATAATTCCAAAGAGGTGAATATGGGTCCTGCTCTTGCTTAAAAATTGCTTCCAGCATAGTTTAGCAACTCTTATTTTTCAAATTTATTCCAAGATTGAGACAAAAATCTCTCTAGCATAAGCAAAATAAAAACCAAATTCCTACAGTTTTGCCTCATTTCATGTTTTATTATTCTATGTTTCCTAATAATACATTCTGTAAATATTGAAATGGGAACATGTTCTGTATAACAGAGACAAGGCTATGCACATTTGACACAAGTTGTGATCCCCAGAAGACGTCCATTTCAGGCCACATATAATTCACCTTTTTTACCTTCTTTGATGTAAACAAACAAACAAACAAAAAAAAACAAAGAAAACTAGAAAACATTACAAAACCCTACTATATGCATTTAGGGCCGATGACAGATTAAGGGCTTTTAACACCCACAGCAGGGTCAGAGCTGGCCTGGCTGAAGCCTGAGGATTGCTTGCTGACATATAGATGCGATATCCACAGATCAGAGAATACAGTATGAGAGCAGGCCACGCTATTACAAGGTGCTACTAAAAAGCACATGAAAGTTTAGCATTATCAAAGCACTAGAAATTTTTGATTATGACCAGCTAAGCCCACACACACTGTGAAGAATTCATTTTATGTGTTTATATTAATAATAACAATAAAACATTCCCCAAAAATCTGCTTAAATTTTTCTTGTTATCCCAGGCTAGAGAAGACAATAGTTTTGTGTGTGTGTGTGTGTGTGTGTGTATAAGACATTTCAAAGAGCATATATAGGTTTGTCAAATCAAAGAAGCATTTACAACATAGATTTAGTTACATTTTTTTGAAAAAACATAATTATTTCAGACAGGTAAATCTTGTGCTCATTTTCTTAGAAGAATGATTTGCAAAATTTTTGGGTGTATTTGTGGTGAGCAAAAGCCTTCCTTTTTAATATCCATATTAGAGTAACTTTGGAAGGAAAGGTTTGGAAGGTAGGTTTTCTCTAATCTAAACATAGCGTGTGTAAACAGTAGGCACTCCTAAAGGAGAGAGGAGGTGTTACTTTTATCAGCATGTCCTCATGAGGGATGATATAGGAATGTGCTCTTAGAAGTACGTGCACCAGTTTTCTGATTTTTTTCGAAATAGTTCAAAACGCATGAAAACTCTGGTTCTCTAAGCCACAACATTTTCTCTGATTTTATTCTCTAACTTTATTCTGTCTGCAGGATTGCGGGACTCTGTCCCAACTCAGAAGTTCCAGGAGAATGTCCCAGTGTCCCCCGGGTGTCTGCTCTTCCGGCAGCGCAGGCTCGAACACTCACTTCCTCCAGCTGTCTCTAGGTGGCCCTGTGCCCCAAGGCTTCCAGCTGTCCAAGTGATTCCTTGCTGTTGCCCTTGGCAGATGGTCACAGTATGGTCCAGCCCATTATCTTTGGACCAAGCCACTGGCCTTGACTCTCCTTCCTTGGGAGGATTTTTCCCCTCAGGAGACTCTCAGCCTCATACAAATACAGCTGGCCTGGAACCCCCTTAGGCTTGTCTGAATTTGTAACAGTTTAGGCTGGCTTGGGGGCCCTCAGTTATATAAAGATTAGGGCTATCATTATTAATCAGTCAGCAACTACATTATGCTTAGCACTATTTGACACCATAGAAAGAGGCAAGAAGGAGGGTAGGAAGAAAGGAATGTAGGAGGAAAGAGAGGAAGAAAGAAATAAAGAAGAAAGAAAAGGACTAGAAATGAAAATCCTAAAAAGTACATGTTTCCTGCCTATAAGGAGCTTATTATCTACTTGATTATATTAGATCACCATTAAATAGGGACTATTCAATTTCAAATCAAAAGTGTAGTTTATTATAACTCAAACAAGAAGCAGTACAATTAATCAGAGTGTGCACCTAAACAATCGACACAGTTTTGCCAACTTAACGGTAGCTTGTTTATGCCAGCAGCGAAGAAGCCTGGAGAGCGAGTGGCAGTGAAATTGCAAATCATTTTCCATTGAATATTTGTCCTTGCAAGAAGTGGTCCAAAGCCTGGAAGAAGTAGTAGTCAGTTGGTGCAAGGTCTGCTGAATACAGTGGATGAGAGTTTCCAAGTCTAGATGCGGTAGTTTGAGCAGCACTGTTTGTGCTACATGTGGTTGAGCATTGTCTTGCAAGAGGATTGGCCTATCTCTGTTGACCAATCTCAGCTGCTTAATCGCAAGCATCTTCATTATTTCATCCAACTGGTTGCAGTAGACATTCACTGTAATCAACTGACCAGGTTTCATG
>CAUYRT010036263.1:0-34663 GCA_963574885.1 Lepilemur ruficaudatus
TGTAGTCCCAGCTACTCGGGAAGCTGAGGCAGGAGGATCGCTTGAGCCCAGGAGTTTGAGGTTGCTGTGAGCTAGGCTGATGCCACGGCACTCTAGCCCAGGCAACAGAGTGAGACTCTGTCTCAAAAAAAAAAAAAAAAAGTCATTGTTTAAATAAGTATCATTATGCAGTTGTTGCATCCCACTATATACTAAAATAGAAATAATTTTGTCTTTTTTGTATTTTCCTCATAGATATGACATAACCAAAGTTCATTTATGCAAACTCAAGTAAGTTAGGGGTTGATTATTCACCTAAAAGATTTCACCATTGATTTCTTTAAATAACTTCTTAGAGCACATGTAAGACTAAAAATTAAATTTTCAAATTAAAAAAAATTGATTTCAAACTTATCCAGAATTAGACTTTATAAAATGACATATACTTCCAATTATGATTCATATCAAATGGATTGATGTATATGGAAACACTGAATAAATAATACATCTTCATTGTATTTAATTGCTACTTTAAATATAGTTTTTTTAAACTACAGATAGTATATGAAAGAAAATTCACACTGTCATATGACATCTTTATCAAAGATTTCTGTCAGGTATTTCCTTTATCCATTAGATAAACAACCATGTACCCCTCAAAAGACCTCACAGGGGAAACCAAATTGTACAAAGTTATAAAGTGAAACCGGGTGCTCAAAAAGCTTATCAGTCAGGAAGGATTTCATCTCGAATGATAGTTGCTTAGTTTAGCTAAAGAGATAGAAACAGTATTATTGCTACTACGTAACTGACTACCATCATCCAAACGGAACTCAAAGGTGTTAGTTATTTCTCTTTGACTGCAGAGTTGGTAGCCCTTTCAAGCAACAAGTAGTAAAAAGTCATGAGCTGCTCTATCCCTCTTAAAATAAGAAATGAACAAACTAGCCCAGTAAACACAGGGCTTCCAATTTCAACTCCAATGTTTACTCTCCAACATCACAACTGAACTTATTGGGCTGCTGGAAAGCCTCATGGAGTTTACAAGAAAACTGTCTGCAGTCCAGCTAAAAAGTTCAGTAACAACCTTTTTATATGATCATATGATTGTTATGAGCCATTTTATGAAAATGCACAGGAGGAAAAGGAATGGGAAATAAAATGTTAGGGTCCTATCACCATGTGCTTTACACATATATGCAATATGTGTTTTATCCTCATTTTATAGGCAAGAGAACAGAGGCTCTGAGAATGTAAGTATTAATACCTTGCCTGAGATAACCCAATAAGAAAATGGTCATTCTTGATATTTGGACCCATGTCTGTGTGATAAACTCAGAACAGGCATAGGAATACATTTTATAAAGTTTTGGAAAATTAAACTCTAAAGAAAGTCTTTCATGTGGTATATACTAAAATAATGTATAATTTGAATAGATGGATCCCAATAGTAAGGTACCAAGAATAAGTTACTTTGAAGAAGTTGTTTCATCTCTCATTGTCTCTTTTTTTCCCCATCTGATAAATAAGGAAAAAGATAGTATCTCTCACACAAAGCTGTTATAAGAACAAAATGCCATAACATTTAACATACACAAGACCTAGCATCTAATAAGGTCTAAATAAATTTTGGTCAATTTTTATACTATTATTCTTGTTCTCATATGCAAAATTAAAGTTGTCTTAACTCTCTGCTGGGTCATCAATTGAGAGAGCTCTCTGAGGAAGGTACTGAGTCTATCTTTTGTCCTGATGGGGTCTGGCACATAGTAAATGCTCAATAAGTAGCAATAGTCACTGAATAATGAAACCATGTAAGAATTTTTCCATTCACACTTATCTCAATACATACATATTGATGGAAAGTCAAATAACAAGGTATCCCTTTTAAAAGTTTTCTGAGGACACAAGATCTCCATAAGAAATCTTAACTCAAGGCCGAGCGTGGCGACTCACGCCTGTAATCCTAGCACTCTGGGAGGCCGAGGCGGGTGGATCACTCAACGTCAGGAGTTCGAAACCAGCCTGACCAAGAGCGAGACCTCGTCTCTACTATAAATAGAAAGAAATTAATTGGCCAACTAAAAATATATCGAAAAAATTAGCTGGGCATGGTGGCACATGCCTAGAGTCCCAGCTACTCGGGAGGCTGAGGCAGTAGGATCGCTTGAGCCCAGGAGTTTGAGGTTGCTGTGAGCTAGGCTGACGCCATGGCACTTTAGCCCAGGCAACAGAGTGAGACTCTGTCTCAAAAAAAAAAAAAAAAGAAATCTTAACTCAGTAAAAGAAAAAGAGGCAAACAGAATTTCCATACATCATGTAAATAAAAACCAGGCCAACATATATATAAAAAATATCTCAATTCAGTTTTTTCTTCATTTTAAAATGAACTACCCCCAACTCCAGAAAAACATATAAATCTTCATTTTCCTCTGAAACCTTCCACCACCCTCCAGTTAATTACCTGTCTTCTTACTATGCAACAAAGAAGGAAGAGCTGAAATCAATTCTTTGTGGGTTGACATAAATGTCTCTGAAGCAATATTTATATTTTTAGCCTCTCATTTATTTTTTAATTTGACCGGTTAATTTACCTTGTTGACATTTTAATCATCTACAAGCTAATGAGCTAGTTTAGAGATGGACACACACAGAAATCACTTTTTTTTACTGTGAGCTGATCTTAAAGCTGGAAAACTTAATTTGACTTCTGTAGCAGGAAGGTGGGGTCAGAAATGCATCCATTCCAAATGCCCAAGCAAAGCAGGAGAGCGCAGTGATGAAGAACACAGGCTGTGAAATCAGAGCTGACGTGAAAACCTGGCTCCATCTCTTACTTAATCTCAGTTAAGAAAACTGTGTGAGCCTCAGTTTCCTCCTATATAAAAAGGGATAAAGCATAAACCCCACAGGATTGTTGGGAGGATTAGATGAGCCAGTGCATGTGAAAGTGCTGTCCTAGTACTTGGTATTAAAAATATCAATAAATGATAAGAATTATGATCTATTTCCAAGTAATTTTCAAACAAAGCATTACAAGTACTCTAACTGGTTAAAGATCCATGGAGATTTTTTCTCCTCAAACCATACCATTCCTTTTCACACAGCCTCAAGCACTCACCTGATGCCTCTGCCTGACCTGAACAAGAGAAAGAAAAGGGAAAGAAAGGGCTAGAAGAAATAGGCGACTACTTGAAAGACAAATTCCTCCACTGTACCCTTTTTGCAAAAAGTACAATTTCTGATTATGAACAAAGCAATTATTGAAAACCTATTATGGACAAAACAATGTAAGCAAGTGCTACTGTGCATTTTTAAAAAATAATAAATCTTACTGTTAGGAAATTTACAATTTTGTGAAAAAACAAGCCTGCAAACAAAACAAAAACAGAAAACAGAAGGTAATACAGGCTCTGACAGAGTTAGAGGCAAAGTACCGTGAAAGAAAAAGGGAAGAGGAAATACATCTGGCTTGAGGATCTCTGAAAGCTTCAAGGAGAAGGTGGAATTTGGAACTGGGCCTTGAAAAATGTGTGGATTCCTCTGGGCAGTGAGTTGGGCCAGTAGAATTCCACACTGAATTTGCAGAGGCAAAGAGGTGTGAAACTCCTCTGACACTTAAGAGGAGCTACAGCTGGACCCTCAAGTCTGAAAAGAATGTGCCTGGAAATAGACTGTGGGAGGCCAGAAAGGAAAGTTAGGACCAGGCATCCATGCATTCTTGATGTCTACGGCTGGCCTTTATTGCACAGGTAGCAAAGACTTTTTTGGGAAGGAGAGGGGAGCTTGGTCTGAATTAACTCATGGTTTGGAAATATCCCTGAATGTATTAAGACTTAAAAAAAAGAAGAAGAAGAAGACAACCTAGCACAACAGAGATAAAAATACTGTTTCTCAAAAAAAAAAAAAAAAGGGCAAATATTAAACACAAAAAGAAATCTGTCAGTCGATCATAATCTCTACAGAACCTGCAAAATTAGGCCCAGTTGCACTTGTAACCACACTTGCCCTTGCCAAGCCCGGATGTTCTCCAACACTAACACCTCTATTTAGAGTGCCTCTCTTCCTTTTCTGTCTTAGCAACTCCCATTACATCCTTCACTGCCACTAGAAGATCCCTGGTGTCCTCAAGTAGAACTAATCACGGAATGAGTTCCTGCAGCATTTTCTACATACCTCTCCTGGAGTAGGATCTACCTGTCCATCAAGATCAATACAAGAGTTTCCTCCTCCAGGAAGCCCTAGGCTTCCACAACCATCCATGTGTGCCTTCATTACTGGCCCTGCCATAGGTTATCCCATCACTTGGCTATTTTTACCTATCAACTATGAACTACTCACAAGCCTCATCTAAATCTTATTAATCATTTTATGCCCACTACTTAGCCTGGTTTCTGGCGTAAAGTAATTCATCAATATGTTGACTAATCAACATTTTTCCAGTTTCCCACTAACTGATAAGTCTTTAATGTACTTATTTACTTTTTTATATTAATCTTTACCATATGAATTAAGGTATCAATCCTTATTTCACTTGCATATTCTAGTCATTTATGATGACAGATTTTTCGAAACTAGAAAACTATGAAAGAAGTGATTTACTTCACTCAATATAATAGTGGAGCTCTAATAATTTAATCCTACACATATCCTTAACATGGAATTCTTGATTTTCCATTATAGTAAGCTACTGTGCGTCTGTTCACTTAAAAGGTGCAAACTCTGAACAAGACTGAAAGTATTTATTTTCACCATCCCCTACCAGGAGTTTTTATGCCCTTCTTGCCATCACCAATTATCTAAAACCCATCAAAACCTGGAACACCCCTTACTTTCTAGACTTTTCTCTCCATTCCCCAGTCACCATCACTCTTAACACTCATTAAACACTACTTCAGCTCTTATTAGGAAGCACTCTGATAACAAGAGCTGCTAAGTATCTATACTCTTTACGATAGATTATTCTTATAACAGCTCATAGGACAGATAAGGATACTGAGACTTAAATATATAAAAATAACTCAGCAAAAGTACACTGCTATAAAGGGGTAAAGTGGGATTTTTACTTACTCCAAAGCCTATGCTCTATCCACTACACCAGTTGTTCTTGATTTTTCCCATGATCAGAATCACCTGGAGGGCTTGTGAAGACAGATGGCTGCAATCTACTCTCAGACTTTCTGATGAAGTAGAGCTGGAGTGGGTCTGAGAACCTGCATTTCTCTCAGGTTCCCAGTTGGTACTGACACTGCTTGATCGGGACCACACTTTAAGAACCGCTTCACAATACCATAATGATAAACTTATTTAGTTGAAGACATCTGCTTAAATTCAGTAGCCCTCAAAATGATTTTCTTTACAGAGGTCACCCATGAAGGAATATCCTCCTAACGGAAAAATCTGGTGTTGTGTGACAGAGAGGTGAGACACAGGGGAAGAAAATAGTGCTGTGGACATGTTCTTGACTAGGAAAATTCAATACAGTAGAAATACCAACTCCCTAAAATTTATATGAAAATTGAAGGCAACTAAGGAATTTTCATTCCCAATTCTAAATGCTACTTGGAAAAATAATGCCTGAGAACAGCCAAGAGAATGTTGCAAAAGAATGTTGACCATATAATCATTAAAACGTACTATCAGATCATTAAAACATACTATTAACACACCTAAAGTAAAAAATATTTTGATAGAAATGCAGGGGAAAAAAGTCAATGGAGCTGAATGGAAAGCCTGGTAACAATCACATGAATAAAAATAAATTTAAAATATTACAAAAGTTGATATTTTGAATCAGTAGGAAAAGATCAATGTTCAATAGATAATGCTGAGGTAATTATTTTTAAATTCAGGAACTATCTCATGTGAAAAAATATACTTCAGTTTGTTTCTGTCAAATATTTATCATAAATTTAAGGGAATATTTTAAAGACTTATAAAGTGTGGGCATTTCCCTCCCAAGACAAAGGAAAATAACTGGACTTGTCTCCAAAATAATAATGAAACTAGAAGGCTAAAAATGCTTCCATAAACAAATCTGCATGATAAAACTGGGTAAATATTTAGACATAAAGCATCAATAAGTTTTACATACTAAGAGCTTTTACAGAATCAATGAGAAATGAATAAACAAACGATAAAGCATATAAAGTAAATTTGTAAGAGAAAAAAACGAAAAAAATTTTTAAATTTCTCAAAGATTATGAATATTTCGAGAGTTTCTCAAACATCTAAGAAACACAAATTTAAAAATAATCAGATACTTTCCCTGATCAGATTGGAAACTATCAAGTTTTGACAGTGTAGGAAGTGATTGTTTTTAATCAAACTGAAAAATGGAAAAATTCAATCAAGGCTCAGCAATATCAGGGAATGTGTCAAACACAAAGTGAATTTGAAGTAGAAAAGGAAGCAACTGTTGAGAAACTTGATATGTTTCTACCGTTTATAATCCTGAAGCCAGGTTTTCACTCACTTTCATTTACAGTGTGTCCTTGACTAAAAAGCTGGAAGATTTCTTAAAGGCTCCCCACCCCCCCAGGGAAAAAGGAACAGCTAGTTTTGTCACTAGATTTTTTTAACTTCATAAACTCACATTTTTCTCTATTCAGAAAAATGTATTGTAATGAACAAAATGCTATCATTTTCATAAAATATACACGTACTATCAGGGAACTCAATGACACTTGACAAACCTTTAAAATTACTTAGTTCTCTGAAATCACAAAATAGTAATGTATGAAAAGCATTCCTACCGTTCAAATGACAGCGAGTTTCAGTAAGAATACCTGCATTTATTAGAAAACATACCAGTTCAAAATGTGGACCACTCTAGTGGGCTACCCTCTTGCAGGGTCTTATCTTCTTTCTCCGTGACCTTGAGGTTCTCACCAATTTTCAGTAGTTTATGAGCAGTGGTAACCTCGTTAGGATGACTCACATCAGAAAAAGTGCAGCTGTCTGCTTTATGATTAAAATCATATCTGCCTTGCTTCAGAAATATTGACAATTTTTAATTAGATGAGTATCCATGTGGAAATGAATCTGACCTGACATGAAGATGGCACCACAAAGCTCAACGAGAAAGAACACCTTCTTACAGACGTCATCTCACTCTCTATACCCAAGGGAATGTGCTGTCAAGAGAACTGCATCAAAAAATTAGAAAGGAAATGCATAACCTATTTAAACCGAATCACTACTTCAAGACATATGTTATCAGTAATCAGCAAGTAGTAGAAATTATGTGACTGCTGGAAGACTATGTAGTGAGTAGTTCCCAGTCTGTGTACAAGGGATGGAACCCGAGTCTTGGATGTGGGAGACACAAAATAAAATCTGTCTTTTTACACAAGGGGACTGTCTTGTAGGCTCAGAGATAAGGTCTTTTCATTAGGAACCATTGCCAACAATCAAGTCCAGGGAAAGAACATGTTTGGTTAGTTGGTTATTTTCTTTCCTAGAGGAAAAGGGAAGTTTCATAATATGCACATTGTGTGCTTACTATCGCTACATCTTACCAAGTAGAGCCTTTTCTAATGATTCTTAAGGCCCAGAAAACCTACTTACAAAGAATTAAATTCCATGAATTAATGAAATACAAAACAACCTAGTTTATATTTGGGAAACAATGATCCTAAACCAAGTATCAACCACCAAAACTTACTAAACAGAAACTGACAGTGGGCAGCTTAAATCAATCTTGTGAACTTTTCATATGACTGATGTTCGAAAACTTTAGCAATTTAGCTACAATTGTTAAATGAAAATCATGGTCGATGAGTTTTATCACTTTGCCAATGTTTCATGGCGTTACATATAACTTCCCATTAATACCCATAAACCTATGGAATAGGTAGATTATCCTCATTTTCAGGTGGAAGAAAAAAAAACAACACAGATGCAAAGAGGTTAATTTGTCCAAAGTCTCCTAACTGTACAATGGCTGAGCCACGATTCAACAATAGGTCTCCCTAAAATGCCACACTGATGTCCCTTAGACTATTCCCAGTGTCTCCTGATTGTCCCTTCACATAAATAAGCCACAGGTTTGGGCAACAAAGGTGACTACTAGAGTCTGGCCAAATGAAGGATAACCTTCACTATTGCCTGATGTCAGCCCTGCCCTTCTGCCTGCTGAGTTGGAGGCCCTGGGATCCTCAGGCAGGGAAGGAATAGGCTAAAGCCAACCATCTCTAGAAGCCATAGCAATGACCCTCATGCCCCCTGTGTTGTTGGATATTCCTTTAGGAATTTTCCCTTTGGCATCTCACTGGCCCTTGCAATCCACTGCCCCTGATGAGGGTTAGTATTCTCCAGTCTTGCCATTAATTATCTCAGGCTGGGCAAGGCAGTTTTGATACATGGTTCTGACCAAGAGAAGTCAATGCCAACTTCCCAGAGTCCAATGAGAACTAATCTTACGGAAAACTTTCATGGGGGCAGGAGGGAGGCATATGAACATTTACCTGTTCTTTGTTCACATAAACTTTCTGAAAAAGTTCATTAAGCCATCTTAAGAACCAGACATAATTTATTTCATCCAAGGTGCAAAAAAAAAAAAAAAAGGGTACTTGAAACTGCATAGTAATTGGCATTTCAGAGATTTGGATTTTCCTTATTGTAAAACAGAGAGAGTATTGTTTACACTGCCTTGGAGATTGTTCAAAGATGTATTCTTAACACTGAAACATGTTTTCATTCCAGGCAAAGTGAATTTATTCCATCAGTATAATTTCCACGTACTGTACAGTAATGTTTTCAATACAATTGGCTGCTAATGCTCAGCCCAGTATATGACACAGTTGACTCTCAATAAGTATTTGTTGATAAAAAAAAAAATCAATGAACTGTTGATTTAAACAGGAAGATTTCTTGTTCTTTTTGTTACAATGGGTTACTGTTAAATATTAATTAGCTTCAAATCCAATCCTCTCCAATTAACCCAAGAGCCCTATACATTCCTGCCCACAGTCCCAGCTTCTTCATCCATCGAAGGAAACTGAGAACTCCCAAATCTCTGAACCTCCTTTACCAGACTCCTCGTGTATCCAGGCTTCTACAGCACATCTTGGGGACCACACAGGCTGCACTTAAACAGAGGCACACCTCTGAACCACGTAATTACACAAACAGACACCTCCTTTCCCAACTCATTCTAACAGCTGACTACTCCTATTTCCCCCTAAGAATGTCCCTGCTTTGGCATGGCTCTTCCCTGATGACAAATCCCAGAGCCATCCCACATAGATTTCTTGGAAGTTTGTAATGGCTTCTGCAGTCTCCAGCTGTGTAACAAACCATGGGGCTGGTTTCCTAACCGCTGCAGGCTTTGCAGTCTTTCAGTTCTGGAATCACTTCATTCAAACCTAAAATTCATACCCTTTCACATTTAACAATTTCATTGGAAACAGCCCAAATGTTCAATAGGTGAAAGGCTAAAAATAATGCAAACACACACACGGTTTGCTATGCAACTATTTCAAAAAAACCTTTTTAAAAGAGTTTAAAATAATTGAAACAACCTAACATATAATCCTAGAGAAAATGAATATAAAAATAGTATATGTAGTTGGTCGGGTGCAGTAGCTCACGCCTGTAATCCTAGCACTCTGAGAGGCTGAAGGAGAAGGATCGTTTGAGCTCAGGAGTTCAAGACCAGCCTGAGCAAGAGTGAGACCCCGTCTTTACTAAAAAAAAAAAAAAAAAAAAATAGAAATTGGCTGGACAACTAAAAATATATAGGAAAAATTAGCCAGGCATGGTGGTGCATGCATGCCTGTAGTCCCAGCTACTCAGGAGGCTGAGGCAGGAGGATCTCTTGAGCCCAGGAGTTAGAGGTTGCTATGAGCTAGGCTTACGTCACAGCACTCTAGCCCAGGCAACAGAGTGAGACTCTGTCTCAAAAAAAAAAAAAAAATAGTATATGTAATTAAATATCTAAATGCTTATTAGAAAGTCTAGAAGGATGCAATCTATTGCATACAGCATTACTACATCTGAAGGAACACTTATTTCAAGATACAGTTTCTTCTGATAAATAAATTGGAAACATGTTACTCATTAAATTTCCATTTCAGAAGCCTTTTATGCCTATTCACATATTAAAATCTCTGGGAAGACCTTTAAAGAAGAAAACAGTTTAACTTTATTTAACCTGCACTTTTCCAAAATTATTTGACTATGGAAGTTGTTTTTACAGAAAACACGTTAACTTGTATTAATCTTAATCATAACACACCTTGGAAAATGCTAAAATGTACACTGGTTGTGTTATTTTCTATAGAATGGCATAATTATTGTTTTCTTTACGTACTCCTATTGATTTCAAATATTGTGTGATAAGCATGTTAATTTTGTAATCAGAAAAAAACAATAAAAAACAGCAAGAAAAAGTGTTTAATCCCATTTAAGATCACTCCTACTATTATTAATCACATGGACTTTGTCACCCCTGGCAGTTCTCAGAGGCAGAATGCAAAGTAGTTGAGCAAACAGATTTCAAATGACATCTGGGTTCCAGCCTCAGATCTGCCCCTTCCTGGTCATATGACCCTAGGCAAGTTATACTTCAAGCCTCAGTTTTCTCTTCTGTACAATCTGCACAACAACTACATCCACTGATGTAGGTTGTAAGTGACCATTAAATGAAGTGGCATGTCATGCATTTAGCACAGTACCAGATGAACTGTCATTCAATAAGTGCTTATTACTCGTATAACCAGAGCCATGAAAGCCACAGTTCTTAAATTACTGTGACCCTGATCCTTTTAATTAGTGGAAAGGTGAACAAATTTACAAATATTCATCCAATCCCTGAAGCAATTAAGGCTCTATATTGTTGTACATACTATCTTGTGAAATACATTTATTTAAAGGTAAATTTAAGGAGCACCTTACTCCTTAAGAAACTTTCCAAGTGCAGCATTTATGTATGGGTATAATTCATTCTATCTGAAAATTTTCATTATATTTTCTTAGAAAAAAATAGCTCCTAACCATGTTGAAGGTTTGATTGTGTTTTTATTCTTTGACCTCAAAACTTACCTGCAAGAAGATGAAAAATATTCCTATATTACCACAAAAAGTGAATCCAGAAAAAATGAAAATCAATAAATAAACCTACCTGAGGTATTTACTCTATTAAAGGCTTTTAGTCGAGGGTGTGAAAGTTTTATTTTCAGATGACACCATCATGCTACCACCAGAGCTGAAAGAGTTACAGCTTTAAACACCCTGAGACAAATGGTGCCCACTCTTATCCCTGGTATTAAGTGATGCAGTCACAGTCATCCTAAAAGTTGGAAGAGTCAGAACAGATTCCTCTAAAGTCAGCCTCTAGATAAACAGTTTTACAACATTTGTGGTAAACTATAATGCCTCAATTTCTTAGTTACAGAAGGTAGAAGATACGATTTTAATCTATGTGTAAAAAAAAAGTTCTCTTCAATATATGATGACCTATGATTAGAATGGTGTCTCAAGTTCCCACTCCCTCTTTTGGATAATGATGCTGTTGTGTATGACTTTACAATAGAAAATTTTCAGTCACTGCATATCAGTAGTAACAAAATCAAAGAAATGCAGTTAGAGTTACTTTCATCTTACATAGGAGAAAAGTGAAATATTAAAAGGGAAGGCAATTCCCACAATGATGAAGTGAGGAAACAATCAGAATTACAATCACCTTGGTAGCATATTCCTAATCTCAGAGAGGGCATTTTTCTCCTCTAAAAGGGAATGTGATTTTCATTAAGATTAGTACACATTTTGTATTCAGCATGCCAAGAACAAGTTCCTTGCATCTGGCACAGGGACTTGACTTATGAACCTTCTAGCCAAACCCATCCTCCACTTCCTGGGAGAGGCAAATGAGAACAGGGCATGTCCTGTCCCTTTCTGGTTTCAAATTAATACAATAACAAACACCCTAATATCATATTGGATGTTTTCTGACAATGGAGATAGTATTTAAGAGTTAGCAAACATAAGCCAAATGCCTGATAGATACTGGTGTTATTTCCACACTTTCATTCTGCATTATTATCCTCTTCCATCATTGGAGGAAACTGCAGCTCAGAAAAGGAAAACAAAATGCCTAAACCAGCAAGTGGTAGAGCAGAGATTTAGATCCAGGTCTTCTATCTCCAAGCTCACTCTAAAACAGCTGCTTGCCAAGTGCTATCTGACTTCTGGTTGGACCAGTTTTATTTGAAACCAACACCAATGCTATTAAATGCCAGAGAGCCAAGTACACTAGTGCATTGCATCAGACAGCTGTCAGGCAGCCTGCAGAGTTAAATGGAGAGCATTAGGCTTACTTAAAAGGTTTTATGGAATACTGGATCATGTTATAGTATCATTTCTTTAAGATTTTTTAATGATGAATTCTGGCTTAGAATTTCATCTTATTTTGGGGCAAGGTAAAATGACAATTTGTTGCTAACAAACACTCTTAGAAAAAAAAAGTAGACAAACTTGTTTTCCACTATATTTGCAGTTCTGTAACCATTTTGAAGTGTAACCCCCCAATACACTGGGATAAAGGAATGCTCATACTGATTTTTCTTTCCTATATGCCTATTTGACAATTCAATTTCTTGCATTCATGATATCTTTAAATTTTCACCTTTTCTTTCAAGAGCTAGAAAAAAACACCTGTTACTATTTGGTCTTATTCTTCAGCCCGTTACTGTTCACATCAAAAGGCCAATGTCCTCTACTAACAGAAGTCCTGAATCAAAATAACAAGGCTACTGACAATTTAGATTTCGGGGTATAAACATAAATGAGTCAGCGTTTTTATGCACTAATCAATAACACAATTAATGACTAATTATTTCACTCTCAAAACCTATAACCTGTTCTATAAATCAAATGTAACTCTATCATTATTCATATAGGAATATTTAGGTTGTAAACAATAATATAGCCCTTCCGTCCTGTTAAACAACCCTAGCTGTGACAGCCAAAGTTTTAGTTTTCTCTAGATATAAAATGGAAACATTACTTAATTTTCACTTAATGAAATTCATATTTTTTCATAAATACCACAGCAAAGACTAATGTTAAAAAAGAATCTCAAACTGATAATGGAATTTTGTCATAGAGTCCTAAGAAATTCAAAAGAGTAAATTTAATGATGTGGCATTTAATAGTGTCTAAGCAACAATTCATTGGTTAATGGCTATAAAAATGAGTATTAAACACTTAGTTCAATACTTTGCATAACTGAGCTTCTACCACTCCAATGGACCAGGCTTGTTTCCGTCTCCAACACTGACCTCTTGCTTGAGTTCACACAAATTCAAATAATACCTATCTAATAACTGATCATTATGTGTCTAGGTATAGTCAGGAAATTAAATTAAGCCCTGCAATTTAGACAAAAGTAGTAATCAAGAATCTGGCCTTTCCCTCTTAGGATTTCAAAATAGATTGTAAACTGCATAAAGGATGCTAAAATGATCAATTAATAGCACAGGCTGGGAGGGGAGAAAAACAAACCTCAATATCCATCAATAGGGGGCTACTTATATAAATTATGGTCCATCACTACAAAGATATAATGCACAGCTAGAAAAAGAAATAAAGTCCTTTCTGTAATGAAATGGAATAACTAACGGAGCTCCAGCGGCACAATCGGTTAGCGCATGGTACTTATATGAAATGGAGTGACTACTAAGATAAAGTTAAAAAGGTATAAAGCAGTAACAATGATGTATAAAAGAGGAATTTTGCATCTGCTTAGAAAAAAGAAGAAAAAAGGAGGGGGAAACTATATATATACATTCATTTACCCGTGAGTATAAAAAACTTACTACCCATACAGTAGCCACATGAGGCTCCTCAGCACTTGAGATGTTGCTAGTCTAAGAAACCAACATTTAAATTAACTTACATTTCAAATCGGACTTAGTGTAAAATATTTTTCTGTTAAAATCAACTTAATTGTTTTGGAAGACTTAGAATCATGTTAACCAGGGTGTCATTTAATTTATTATTTAAACTAATGTTTTTAATATGGCTCCTAGAAAATTTTAAATTTCATTTACGGCTCACATTATATTTCCACTGGACAGTGCTATTATAGAGTACCCTACCAGGATTCCAAAGAACTGGTAACACTGATTGCCTCTGGGGAGAAAACCTGGGTGACAAGAACCAAGGCACTGGAAGGAGATGTCTCACTGTTTTGTCATTTTTCTCTTTTGATTTTTGTGCCATTTGAATATACTGCCTATTAGAAAAACAATGAATAAATAACATGACCCCATAAATACCACTGTAAAGAATTGTCTTTGGCATAGCTATCAATTTTGGATAAAATCTTTCCTCCCCAAATCATATATGGTACTTTTGAAGGTGTTACATATAGTCTTTGGCAGAAAACACTTCCTAATAACCTAAGATCATGGAAGTGTTCCACAAACGGTAAAGAAGAGTTACAAAGTGAACATAAGAGATCAAAGTGCTCCAGCCTCAAACTGCTTGCTTAGTTGCAGCACAGTCTAGCATTATTAGCACAGCTGCCTTTTCTTCCGCCATCAGAAACTGTTCTGTTTTTCATTCACTGAATATATTTTGCTTATTTGCTGGTTCCATTCTTCATCAACATCTCCAAACGAAAATTTAATTATTTTCACATTTCCATTTAGCAAAGCTAACCAAAGGAGGAAAAATCTTTCTCCCCTTCACAACTCTATGAAATTTAACTTTTTTCCACAAAGCAGAAGTGTAAAAATAATAAACAGATCACAAAGGGCTCAAGGATAGAGAGGAAATAAGTTATGTACACAACTAAAATATACTTTATGGATTTAAATATAAAATGAAAATTCAGATTGTATATGAACAGGGTGTTACCCAAAACCTCCCATTTTGAAAATAAACACTTAAAAGTTTTGTTTAAGATAGCCAATTTCAGAGCTTTAAATGTACATTTTAATGAAAACTACTTCTCGTTAGCAGTGTTAAATTTAAGAAGCTGGTTGGTTCCCTAAGCTTAAGGAAGAAAAACTCCCCCCTTTCTCAACTCCTAAGTGCTCTCCTCCTTCCTATTTTTATAAGAATGTTTGACATAGGTCCATATTGGTGTGTACCATTCTGAGGAAAGAGTCCTAGAGCCACAGAAATATCATGTGCAAAGCTATCCACAATGGCTCAGCGTCTGAGTGGCAACTCAGTTGGGATGGGTTCCTCAGTTTGTAAAAGTAGTAGTAAATGATGTTGAGGATGAAATTAAATTGTTTTTGCTGTACTACTTACTTCCTGTCTCCTAAACTGTGCAAGCTTTCAGCACGGTATATCATTTCTTGGTGCCCCCATGGTTATTCCTTTATTTTTTTAAACTTTTTTTAGAGGCTGGCCCTCCCTGCAGAAGAGAATCGGACCCCGGCAGAGAACCAGCAATTCCTTTAATACCATTGGGTATTTGGGGTACCTTTATGTTCAAACCATTCCAATATCCATGGGATTCCAGAAACCTGGTCTCTACCTTGCCTAAGCTTTACAATAATAAAAGGAAACTGTGAATGATCCAAACTCATGACATTCAAACCCTCCACTGCTGTCAATTTCAATTTTTGATGTACTTAATATATGGGAGAATATAAAAAAGAATGGATTTGGGTTACCAAAAATTATAGCAAATACTCATTCTATACCTTCGTATAACTTTCAGGACTGCTACTAATTTAAGCATGCATAACCTGCCTAATGTCCTAAATATGATAAACAAAAAATGAAACTCCCAAAATACTGCAACCCAAATATGGACGAGGGCTATTAAGAAATTATCCAGCCATGAAATAGGAAAAAATAGAGAATTTATTGAAGATGATACAAGGTACAAAAAACATTGTGCATAGGACAATGATGCTTCTTCAGTCCTCTTCAAAGTAGGCACCTCGAGACCTCACATAGTTCTCCCAGCATCTTTTAACC
This sequence comes from Lepilemur ruficaudatus, assembly GCA_963574885.1. Lineage (NCBI taxonomy): Eukaryota > Metazoa > Chordata > Mammalia > Primates > Lepilemuridae > Lepilemur > Lepilemur ruficaudatus. The sequence goes on from CAUYRT010036263.1 coordinate 15,925, forward strand.
TAACCTGGACACATTCAACATTCTCAGGTGTTCTGCTTATTGCAGGCCATCCAGAACATGAATCCCTTTCAACAGATTCTCCACCATCTATCTTTGAAGCTTTTGTGCCACACTCTCATTTGCACTACACTCATCGTGTCATCCCCAAATCATCCCAATAGTTTCCTAGAAGGAATGTTCAAGTTTAATGCAAAATTTGATGCAGATTCGTTGCTCTACTTGCTCAGTCATTTTGAATGCAATGGCCACACCGTACACATACCCAACAGTGTCTACCACCCCACTGACTATTAACAGTACAACGAAGCCGTCATTTCTCACGCATGCGCATTACAGTCCACTCTCCTTGGCTGCCAGGTTACATTAACGTGATGCAAACCATTCTGGTTATATCAACGACAGCTGGATATTTTCTGGACATTATTAAATTTTATATATTAAATTTTGAATTGATGAGAAACTCTAAAACTCCCCTAAATAAATTCAAAGCTATACTACGTATAACCACAGAACTGAAGTCGTTTGGAAACGTATTCCTAGATTTCACAAGGTTATTGGCACAAACTTCAGAACTGCATTTGCTTAGCACCATCTAAGAATAAATTTCATATATATTTCTACAAACATACAGGATCACAAACAGAAGGTATTACATTTAAATACTGTTCCTTTCAAACCAGATTGTATTTCAAAAATGATGCCTGATAAACTAGAAGTTAAAATAGGTTCTAGATATAAAAGTTGCCTTTTAATATAAAATTAAAAGTGTGGGTGGGAAAATGAGTATATTTTGCCCTTCAGAACACTGGTGTTAAATATTTTTCATTCAAATGAAGTCCCATCTCATCCTCCTAGAGAGGAAAAAAGTTCACAGGTAATAAACTAATCAATAAAACTTGCCCTCTTTTAGAGAAAGAAAACTAAAGATAAAAGACAGGTAGCACAGAATCACAACATAGAATTTAAAAATTCACTTATTTTCACCTGTTGATGTTCTTCTCTCCCACTTTCAGCTTTCCTCTCCTGAGGCACAGCAAAAATGGTTTTTTGCTTTAAATTAAAGCGTCTCTATCTACTCTCTGGAAATGGGGAATACCACACCTTATGTAGAGCAAGAGGTAGCAGGAAGAATCCACTCTTACAGCCTGGTAGGACACTTTGCTCAGGAGTTTTGCCACCAATAATAACTGAATCATGGACATCTGAGAATGGCAGCTGCTACAGACCAAGAAATACAGATGCCATTCTAAAAGACAACGACCCCCTCTCTCTCTTAATTCTACGAAAGCAGTGACACAGCATGTGATATCAAGCATTAAAAGAAGAGAAACAAAGGGTTGCTTTTCTGACACTTCCACTTTGCATATAACTTACATCCACTTTAGCACACAGGTGAAAATAAATTCAATGACTCCTATAATTATCTTGATCACTATTGACTCAATTGGCCTAGAAACTATGGCACATCCATCGGGCCTGGGAATGGTAGTGTAGTAGTCATTTTCACATTTAGCAGCTCAGTTTCCTGTTTTTCCAGCACATCTGAACCAACATACAACTGTAGCAGCTGTTAAAACTTTGGCTTCTGCCACCACTACTCCCCTTGGACTCATCTAATACTTCCTTGCTTCCATTTTTCCAGAAGTAATAGCACCAGTGCGTGTGCATTAAAGGCAGATTAGAGAGATGAAAGTCCTCAAAGACTGGTGATAAATGGCTCACCTAGGTTTGAGCATCTTAACTCTATTTCCTTACAAATATATCTTGTGAGTATATAAGCTATGATACTAGTCTATAAAATGAAATTGTATATTTAATTTTAACAGATTTACCAAAATGCCTACCAATTAGTTGGTCTTAACCCCTCAAATTAATCATACTGTAAAACAATGTACTTTTCCCAACGATTACTATCATTTTAAAGACATATGCTGATGCTTTTGGCCTTCAGTCCTATTTAAAGCCAATGTATACATTATACAAAAAAATCAGAATCATTATTTTATAAACACAGCCAACCATATTTTAAACTCAAACTATTATAACTCAGGTTCTTATTCAACCACATTTCAAAGGCTTGCATCTGAAATATATATTTATTTGGCTTTATAAATATATATACACTTCAGCTATTTTCAAAAATCAAATCTTCCCAAATACGGCATTTTAAACCATTAAATATGTCCACAGGAATTTTCTACAAGTCTGAGGTCATTACAAAGGAAAACGTCTGTCCTATTAACCCATAATTTCTTTAAAAACTAATTGTTTATATTATTCTTGAAGCGTTGATTTCAACTGGGGAATCCAACCGAGAACATGGGTTAACTGGAGGAAATGACAGCGGGGATTCAGGAGCTAATCTTCCCTGCTCACCCAGCACCGCCGTGCTCACGTCCTCACAGCCACAGACTGGAAAGCCTGAAGGAGGCTACAGTTTTTTCTAGAGAGTAAAAGGAGCTTACCCAATTCTGTAGGGTCCCGTGCTTTTCTCCCACCCATTTCTGAGGGCCTTCCTCTGAGGTATGTCCCTGAGCAGATATGAGCATGGAAAAGCAGGTATATTCCCAACACAGGGCACCACAAGTGTTAAGGGCCCAAATATTAATAGTTAAATTTGGCAGTTTCAATCTTTGTAAAGTTTTAACTGTTTTTTTTTTTTTCTTAAGACAGAGTCTCAGCTCCGTTGCCCGGGGCAGAGTGCACTGGCACCATCATAGCTCACAACCACCTCCAACTCCTGGGCTCAAGCAATTCTCCTGAGCAGCTGGGACTACAGGCACGTGCCACGACAGTGGCTAATTTTTCTATTTTGAGTAGAGACGGGGTCTTGCTCTTGCTCAGGCTAGTCTCAAACTCCTGAGCAATCCTTCCGCCTGGCCTCCCAGAGTGCTAGAATTACAGGTGTTAGCCACCACATCCAGCCTAACTATTTAAAATGTAATAAAAGCTACAAATAGAACTAAATTTTCAACTTTCTATGAGTTGCATTTAACAGACTGTTTCTCCTACCTTTACATTTTTTGCTGCCTTAATACTGAGATGGCCATCTCATTTAAAGCACTTTCTTTGTCAAAACATTCCAAAATACAACTCCACAGATTTCTTATGTCTAAAGTGAATAGTTTCAAAATATTTAACTTTGTAAAACAGCATTGTGAACTTAAACTGTATGAAAAAAAAATAATTCAAGCTCACTCTAGCATTTTTCTACAGACTAGTCAGTCTTTGAGAATCTTTTCCAAGGAATTCATTCCTCTCATATGAAGTTTATAAGCAAAACTGAAGACATTTGGCCCTTTATAAATAGTCATGGGAAACTTCTTTCTCCCATACTTTTAGTTTGTTTTTACTATAACAGATGGGAAAAAAATTTAGCAAAGTCATTAAAAAAAAGTCTCATAACAACTATCATACTCATGTTAGAACACTAAAAGCTTCAGGATATGAAGTATCTTTAACAACAACAATAAACACACCTGCTGGAAATTATAAATACAGTCTGACTTGTAAAGTAGGTTTGGACTCAAAAAACTAGATAGGAACTCCTTCTACCTTTGGTCCATTTCTTCCTGGGCACATTCGTTTCTAAATATATTATCAGTCATTTTTCATGAAAGTTTCTCCAGCTCAGAAGTCTAGACTTTTCTTTAAAATCAATTCAAATACCTTATGTTAAAATTCTGAAATATTTGCCAAGGGGACAAGCCTAGTCTTCACTTGAAAAAGAAATCAATCAGACGGGCGTGGTGGCTCAAGCCTGTAATCCTACCACTCTGGGAGGCCGAGGCGGGTGGATCGCTGAACGTCAGGAGTTTGAAACTAGCCTGAGCAAGAGTGAGACCCATCTCTACTAAAAATAGAAATTAATTGGCCAACTAAAAATATATAGAAAAAATTAGCCAGGCATGGTGGCGCATGCCTGTAGTCCCAGCTACTCGGGAGGCTGAGGAAGAAGGATTGCTTGAGCCCAGGAGTTTGAGGTTGCTGTGAGCTAGGCTGATGCCATGGCACGCTAGTCCAGGCAACAGAGTGAGACTCTGTCTCAAAAAAAAAAAAGAAAGAAAGAAATCAATCACCAATCACCATTCTGCAAAAATCCTTTATTACAAAATGTATTTTACTTCTGCAAACAGAATATAAATCATTTTGTTCCAACTGACATTTAAATTCGATACTCAGCAGTCTCTCATACTAAATAAATTTTCAATTAAATAATCACTACTTCATTTACTGATTTCATAAGTTAGGCTAGGGGTTAGGGGGAAGGTCAACAAATTGTTCTGTATAGAGCCAGAGGGCAAATATTTTTAGCTTTACAGACCATATGGTCTTTATCTGGACTACTCAACTATAATGTGAAAGCAGCTGTGGATAGTACGCAAATAAATGTGGTTACTTGCCAATAACACTCTTTAGAAACACAGATGGAGGATAAGAAATTAATATCCAGAATAGAGAACTAAAACTCAAAAAAAAAAACAAAAAAAAAAACACAACAAACACAAACCAGATTCAAAAATGGGCAAAAGACATGAATAGACATTTCACTAAAGAAGATATACAAATAGCCAATGAAAAGATGCTCAAAATCACTAATTAGGGAAATACAAATCAAACCCACAGTGAGATATCACATCACACCCATGGCTACTACAGGGGAAAGGGGGTTACACTAGAAAATAACATTTAGTGAAAAGAAATTGGAACCTTGTGTACTATTGGTGGAAACGCAAAATGGTACAACCACTGTGGAAAACTGTATGGCAGTTCTTCAGAATACTAAAAATATTACCATATGATTCTTCAATTCTACTTCTAATTATAGAAAAGAACTAAAAGCAGGGTCTTCAAGAGGAATTTGTACACTCATGTTCATAGCCACACTACTCACAATAACTAAAACGTGGAAGCAACTGAAATAGCCATTGATGGATGAATTGATAAATAAAATGTGGTCAATATATACAACAGAGTATTTTGCCTTTCTAAAGATTTAAGTGCTCATAGTACTTTTCAAATTTTTACTACTTTTTGAGGGAGTATATTAACTTCATTTACAATGGAACTGAGGCTCAGCTATAAAATGGAATGAAGTACTGATACACACATGCTGCAACATGTTTGAACCTTGAGGATATCATGCTATGTGAAATATGCCAGTCAAAAAAAGACAGACTGTCTGATTTCACTTTTAAGAGGTACCTCGAGTAGTCAAAATCATAGAGACAAAGTAGAACGGTGGTTGCCAGAGGCTGAAGAGAGGGAGAAGGGGAAGTTATTGTTTTGTGGGTATGGAGTTTCAGTTATGCCAGGTGAAAGGAGTCATAAATATGGATGGTGTTGAGGGCTGAAGATGTGCTTAAAACCACTGAATTGTATGTTTAAAAATGGTTAAAATGCTAAATTTTATGTTATGCATATTTTACCACCATAAAAAAAGAATTGGAAAAAAGGGGGTGGGTGGAAACAGGCAAAGGGCCATTTTGACCTTTAGGACATAGTTTGCTGACCCATGAGTTAGACTATTGCACTTTAAGTTCTAAGCACCACCGTAATTTTTTAAGCAAGCATCGAAGTATTATTTCCACACTAACATGTTCCTTTTTTTCCTGCAGTCATAATTTTTTTAATAAAGCTCTTACAATTAGAAACCAATTTTCCAGTGCTCTGAAAAACGTGTTTTTTATAAAATAAGGGCTTATGAGTTTTTGACTAATTAAATGAAAGCAGTTGTCTTAACACAAAGCTTGCCATTTATTATATAAATACACCTGGCATTTCAGTAAAAATGTTAGGTCATAATACTGTTATTCGATATCCTCTAACTCATTTAGAAGAAATTAGACTTCAAAGGAGAAGTCTAGCGTTGGTTTAATAAACCACTTTGTTTTCCTTATTTGGTAATCAAAAATCCTACTTTTGAAATTTTGCTATAATTGCTGCCCAATAGCTAAACTAAGTCTTTGTGATATGACAAAAGAAGGCTGTCAGTTTACTACGTTAAATTGTCCCAAACACATAAAGATGTTATATCTGACTTTGAAGACAGAACCCAAATATTTAGCCTCCTTTGAAATGCTAGACATTGTTTTTAATATACATTGGAATTTGTAGTTTTCTAAAAATATAATATAAACATGATTTTAAAAAGAATCAAGACAATGCATCTGTAACGCCACTTTCAATAAAAATCATTAGCTATTCAGTATAATCCACTACAGTAAACATACTGAGTGACACAGGCCTAGTGATGAAGAATACAGGTTTGGGATAAGAGGTTGTTTCTAATACTCTTCCATTCCTTACAGTTGTGCGTCCTTGAGTGTGTTAATTGGAACTGAGCCTCAGTTCCATTAATTGTAAAATGAAATTAATATGCTTCCTCAAAAAGTAGCAAAAATTTTAAAAATACTAGAAAGCACTTAAATGAAATCTTCAGAGAGGCAAAATAGCACTGAAAATTTCAATCTTTTGTTCCCTACAATTAACAGCAGCATCCATTTCATTTCTGGCATTATCTGTCTCAGCTGTTAATATATACTTAATGATTCTCAGATCTGGTTGCACTTAGAATGGCCCTGAGCAGCATTTTAAAACTAACCATGCCCTTATCCCAGCCCAAGCCAATTAAAATCAGAATGGGTAGGGGTGTGAAAGCATGCCTACTGAAGAACCCCAGGTAACTCTCCTCTTAAGCCATTCGCCTTCAAAGTATTCAGTCAGTGTTTGCTAACAAGAACTCAGCTCATACAATCAGTAAAACTTTAGAACCAATAATGCACCCACACAAAAGTTTAAGAAAGCAGCTGCTAAATCATACCTTAATTTTTACTACGCCTCCAATTAACTCTATAGTGCCAAAGCTGCGAATATGAAGTGAGCTTTCCTCTCCTGTCCATTCCTGAAATTTTTTTCAGATTTAAAACATTAAGATCCCTCAGAACAAGAACAATTAAGCTTTTGACATTTAAATTTCAGAGTCAAAAAAAAAAAAAAAGGCATATGGAGCGTGGTGGCACAGGCCTATAGTCCTAGCTAAGACAGGAGGATCAGGTGAGACCAAGAGTTCAAGGCCAGCCTGGGCAACATGGCAAGACCCCACCACATCTCTTAAAAAAAAAGTAGGGGGGGGATATAATCTAGAAATCTAGAATGTTAAGGGATTAAGGCAGTGCACTGGAGGCCAAGATGGAAGACTCAGGATGATCACTGGATCAGATCTCTTAAGGGCAGGGACTTTGCCAGCATGTGATCCTAAGGCAGCCACAACTGTGTACTGTTGCCTCCACTGAAACGTAGAAAATGCCACCTATCCAAGGTAATTTATAATATTGTATGATGCTAAAATCGAGTTAAATGTGTGAAGGCACTGAAAAACTTTTAAACCCTTGCAATAATACAATTATTATTCAGGGTATTTAGACAAGCAGCAGCTCAATAGCCATAAAAGTTACTTTTCCTAATCAGTCATTCCCTGAATATGCTAATTTATCAGAAATAATGCAGGTAGGGAGGAGGATATCAACCACATTTTACCTGAATGTATAAAAAAAAGTACTGAGTTAATGATTAAACATGAAGTATTTGTTAAAATATAGATTATTATACAGTGGTCAAGAAAAGATTAAAAGCAATTAACACAATGAAGTAGGCAACTAAAGCCCTGGATTCTTTTTCTGATTTTGCTACTCATTTGCTATGGAACTTCAACAAAGTCACTCAAGGTCTAAAGGCTTCAGATTCTCATTTGTAAAATATGGAGAATGAGACCTTTTACAATGTTAAAATGACTTGTTACAACAATGTTAAACTAGGAAAATTACAGAGGAATTCTTTCAAACAGTAATATCCAAAAATAAGGACTAAACTGGGCCTCATTGGCTATTAGAGTAATGAGCAATGGTATAATTATTCAGTTTTACAGTAAGAAATTTACTTCCAAAACCTAACAATTATTTTAAGATTGTTCCCTGACACCTCCTAAATACTCTTATCTCGGTTATTTTTTCCCACAACTTAAACCTGTTTAATGTTCTGGGTTTTTGAGAAAGAATAAAAGCAATACTGAATGCTATTCAACAAAGACTATATAACAGGCACTTGGAATATGCCAAAGGACAAGATACACAAGTGGAAGAAGAAAGATGAAGTATAGAAGTAATTTTTTATGTTTATACTTTTCAGGTAGTAATAACTTCTCTGCACAGAATAATAAGGTAAAATGATACAGTGGTGGTGTTATTTTAGGTAAGATGTTGAAGCATCTTTCCAGATAGCCCTCCTTAAATTTGGAGAGGGGAGGACAAAAGTTCTTTAAAAATATTTGAGAAATTAGATAAAGCATTTTTGCACATTCTCTCAGAGCAAAGAACTTACCAGTTAAACCTTTAAATACTCGGCCGGGCGCGGTGGCTCACGCCTGTAATCCTAGCACTCTGGCAGGCTGAGGCGGGGGGATCGCTCAAGATCAGGAGTTCGAAACCAGCCTGAGCAAGAGCAAGACCCCATCTCTACTAAAAATAGAAACAAATTAATTGGCCAACTAAAAATATATAGAAAAAATTAGCTGGGCATGGTGGCGCACGCCTGTAGTCCCAGCTACTTGAGAGGCTGAGACAGGAGGATCACTTGAGCCCAGGAGTTTGAGGCTGCTGTGAGCTAGGCTGATGCCACGGCACTCTAGCCGGGGCAACAGAGCGAGACTGTCTCGAAAAAAAAAAAAAAACAAAAAAAACTTTAAATACTCAAAAGAAAATCTAAAGTCTCTTACTATAATCATGCTTGTCACTAAAAATCTCTTTCCATTTGTTCATCACAGAGCCATCTGACCTCGCTTCATATCATTTGATTTCTGAACACCCATGGGTGTATTTTGGGTATGTCGGCATATTGGTTCCCCCCCCCCAAATAGTACCTTAATCTATTTCCAAATCCAATTTAATTCCATCTTTTGTGGCACCTGAATACATTTCAGTATTCTGAAAACCATCCCACCCACTTGAAAGAAGTTGCCATATCTTTAAGCTACATATCTTTCTACAGATGTATTTCTTTACTCATACCACCTAATGCGAGAACATATGGAAGGATGTATGAAAATATCTAAACAATGAAAAACGTGGGGAAAGAAGAGGAACAAGTCAACAGCAATAGGGCTATTTGCAGGGGACAGAAAGCTAATTGGATCGAAATGAAAGAATTCATACACTACATGTTTCCTCTACGTAAGCATTATACTAAATATCTTTTAGATTAGTCATGTTGCTTTGAGACTTTTCCATGTTTCCTCCAGACAACTGCCAATGTTCGCATGGTCTCTGATGAATAAACATGCTGTGACTTGCTTCTAAGAAAACGCCTGTCATGTTCCAGGGAAAAATGACTTCTCCACTCTTAAATCAGAAAAACTGTACAAGTCTCATTCATTACTTACAAGGATTTTTCCTTAACATTTCTATTTCTGAAATATTCGTATTCTCGTTAGGGCATTTCTGCATTCAGATTAACTAAGAAAAGAAACTGAATTGGGGGAACACTTTTAAGAAGTTATACCACATCAAACCACATCTGAAGAGCTTCCCACTTCAGAAGCTCAACTAGCACCCAAGTTATTCCTGCACTATTTATCAAGACCAAGGTTATTTTCAGGTTCTCCTCACCTCTTGCAGAAATACCTGTTCTCATTACTGTTTACCCAAAAGCTTAGCAGGGTGGTGATTAGCATAGCTGGCAGGAAGACATGCTTCATTTAATATTAACTCACCATGTGACAGCCCCTTCCCCTCCAATCTCGCCTCCAACACGTGAGGATAAAAAGAAAAGTACAGTTGTTTGCAGTCTGACTTTGCGCTCGGTTTTGGCACCAGCAATTGGTCACAGGCACACACACCCCCAATCAGAGGCGCACACCCCGCCCGCTCCCGGAACTGTCATGCGTGCTGACAGCTGGCACACCCTCCTGTCGCCCTCCACCCGCTTGCAGAAAGCCCCTTCCTTAGAGTCACCTTGACGTAGCTCACCTGCCTACGCCTCGGCTCTTGGCCAAGGAAACTTTTTTCCTCCCTTCCCAGGAGCTCACGTACAGGTACCGTCCACTGCTCCTCCAGAGCCCCAACAAGGGGCCCTTTGTTAGAATTTTTGCTCCCGGACTCCTCACTCCATTGCTGGCATTCGGCTGGCCTTCGGCAACCCAGGGCAACCCCAGTGGGAAAGCAATCAAAAACTCCCCCAGTCCTCACCCCTCGCGGCCCCCGAGAAGGCCGGGAGGAAGCAGCCTCCCGGGCCGCGTGCAGGACGGCTAGTGAGTCAGGTCGTCGGCGGGGCAGCGAGTTGCCAGCCAGGTAAACCGGCTGAGGCCTCGCTGCCCTCGCCCTCCCCGGGGAGCGGCGGCGCGGCGCTCTGGGCTTACCCTGCCGGGGCGGCGAGCGGCGTGGGCGCCGCCGGGGCGTCCTGCGGGAGAGGGGCTCGGCCGTCCATCGCCCTGCGGGGCGCTGCGCGGGCTCCAGCTCCGAGGCGGCGCGTCACTGCTGGGGTGGGAGAGGCCGGCGGGTCAGGGCGGGACGCGCGCCTTCCCGGGGCCGGAGCAGGGCTGGCCGCGCATCAAAAGCCCGCCCGAGCCACCCAGCCCCGGCCGGCCCGCCTCCCGGCTGCGCTTCCACCTGCGGGCCCGGGCTCCCAGCCCGAGGGCGCCGCCGTCGCCGCAGGTCCTAGCGGACGCCCGCAGCCGCGGCGGCGGGAGGCGGCGCTGCAGCCCCCGCCCCGTGGGTTTACTGGGTAGCCATTTGGCGCCTCTCGGGGAGGGAGCGGAGCTGCCCAGGCTGGAGGAGGAGGAGGAGGAGGAGCGGGACCAGGCGCACTGGCATCGCCGCCACGCCGGCAGCGCACTCCCGGGCTCCTCCGGCCGAGTTCGCACAAACAAAACGCCCCGGGAAAACTTTTCCCGAAGAAAAGTTGGGAAGGCTAACCTCCCTTTTCCCACCCAGGCCTCCTACTTTCTTTTCAAAAGGAGACAGTAGCTCGCCTGTTCTCTCGCGGCTTCCTCTCCTACTCTTCCCTCCCCCGGCCCGCGCGCCCGCAGCTCGGCTCTCGAGCCAGGGTTTGAGCCGAGGAGACAGCGGCAGCCTCTGCGACGCTCAGCCCCGCGCCGGCCGGGCCGAGTCGGCGCCTCCCCTGCCCCGCGGGCGGGGTGCGGGGCGCCGCGGGGCCCCTTCTCAAGCCTGCTCGCACTCACCCTGCCCCATTTCCCTGCCCGGAGCCCGGGAGCTCGCCGCCGCCTCAGCCACACGGCCGCCCACAAGTGGGGACGAACGCGGCGGCATCGGAGCGAGCGAGCGAGCGGGGCAGCGAGCCGGAGAGAGGGACGGGGCGGGGGCGGGCCGGGAGCGAGTCGGAATTTCCTTCCCCTCGGGCTTTGGGTCTTTGGGGTCCGGCTGGGAAAGCCGGAGGGAAAGGAAACTCCCAGGCGCGGTGTTCCCATTCCCACCGCTAGGGCGTCGTTTCGGGAAGGCTGGCGCGCCCGAGCCGGACAGGTGGGGAGGGAGGGAGGGTACCTGCCCTGCCAGAACCCGAGGGAATGACCCGGCCGCCGCGGAAGTGAGGAGAGAAACTCGCAGAACGGGGCCTGCGGCTTGTCCTCCCTGCAATCTGACCTTCGACATCTCGGGTTGTTTTCTCAAATTTGTGTTTTTACCTTGACCTCTACGGTTGCTGTTCTGTTAATAGCGCACCTGTGACACTGTGTTCTCTCTAATCGGTGGCAGGTTTAAGCTTGCCCTATCTTCAGAGGCGTAGTTCTTTCTTTTTAAGCTTATAACAGCTATGACATGAGGACTAGACAATATCGTGTCTGATGACAATCTAAGAATTGAGTGATAGGTTTTATTCACCTCTTGAAAGTTTTACTGGAGTAAAGGAATCACGGGGACACAGCTGTGTCTTGTTTGTACGTCTTAGTTCCCACCCCACGTGCATGCTGTTTAGATGATTCTTTACACCTGACAAACAGGTATATTTGCATATCTCATATATAGTCTCTCAAGCGCCAGTTGGTGCAAGTCATTTTGATGGGTCGAAAAGCGTGCATTCAGAAAATTACGTGAAATTAAGGAATTAACTTAAAACTACCATTTAAAAATAATATTTGGTGACTGTGCGCATTGGCTCAGGCCTTTTATCCTAGCACTCTGGGAGGCTGATGTGAGAGGATAGCTTGAGGCCAGGAGTTCGAGACCAGCCTTACCAATACAGTGAGACCTCTTCTCTACAAAAAATAGAAAAATTAGCCCGGGTGGTGGTACATGCCTGTAGTCACAGCTGCTCTGAAGGTTGAGGCAGGAGAATCACTTGAGCCCAGGAGTTTGAAGTTGCAGTGAACTGTGATGACGCCACCGCATTCTAGCCCAGGCAACCGAGAGTGACTCTATCTCAAAAAAAAAAAAAAAAAAAAAAAAAAAGGGGAAGAACCGATGGAGAGATCTTACATGGAGCAGCATCCTAAAGGAGACCTCTGCTGTAGTACTAATGTCAAGTAACAGACCTGTGTTAGCCACTTCACCCTGATAGAATAACACTTGGTAGATATTAAAATTAAATTGATATTCAGAAACAATGCTTGGCTAAATGCTCCTTTACCTATTTATCCATTATAGCAACCAAAAAGATTGCTGAACCAAATGCCTAGTAATATGCCATTTGTCTGTTATGGTCAGGCATTAAGTATTTGTTCTTTCTGCAATGCATAATATAGTCCTTTCAGTGCATCTTTACATGTGAAAAGAAAAAAATGGCTTATTTGTATTACAATATTGGAACCATATCAGAAAGAGCTGCTTTTAGATGTTTTAACTAATATTAAAGCAATTTATTTAAATGTCTCTGGATTTCAGTCTTCAAACAATAACTCAAGTTAAACAATTTCATGAATCATTTATGCCTCCAAATGACTAGTTTTTACAGTTGCTTGCACAGACAATGATACAAATATTGAGTAACAGTGAAACTGAAAGTCTATAACTTTCAATCACAGGATCAAGATTAAAACTTTAATTACTTTCAACCTTAATTTATGACATAGTAGTAATATCATGGACCCCATTAAGCTAATCTTAAACATAAAAAATTTTCATAACATTTCATAACTGCAGAAGGCATTTTCAGTGCTCACCAATGTTTCCTGTCCTGGTCCTAGGCATAGTGGAGAATTATATGCTCCACCTCACTGGAATTAGGTATGACCATGTGACTTCGATAAATGAATTGTAAGCAGACGTGAAATGTTTTATTTCCTGGTGGAATCACTTAAGCCAGTGTTTGTGTCTCAGTGCTCTTTTCCCTTGCTGCTGCAATAATGAAAGCATGTATTAAAATGGAGGTGGCACAATATTGAAGGACTCTGGAATGCTAAAACCATTACCCTGAGCACAGTTGCCCCGGGGAGTCCCAGGAGCCACAACAGAATCTGCATAAGCAAGAAATAAGATTATGTTAGCTAACCCATACCACTGAAATATTGGAGTGGTTTATTGCCCAGCATTGCTTATTATACTCAACTATCCTGATTGTAGTCTGCTGGTTACAGAGTTCATTAGCAAAATAAGAATCACAGTTGCTATAAATCTTTTCACGTAATGGTAGAAAACTGCTTTCCAGTCTTTCCCTCTAGTTATGCAGAACTGTATCAAACTTGTCCATGTTTCCAAGATTTTGCTCAATTTCCCTGTTTGGGAATCTTCCCTCTCCCCCTGCCATCCAATTATTTTTAATGCATATGCTCAGGTATTATCCCGTTAGGAAGTCTTGTGACTGCATAGGTAGAAGTTGCTTTTCCCTTTCTTGAGCAACCCCTGTGCGGTGGGGCAAGGCCCCATGACACTTTGTTTCAGTTATTCATTTGTACAGTAGCAGAGTTAGAGGAGTTTGTGCTTAAAGGACAATGTCTTATCGTTCGTCTCCTGAAAGCGTTGCCCCGAATGCAGAAGGCTCTCCTTTGTGGACTGAATAAAGGAATAAAGAAAACCCTAAGGACTTTACACCTTAGGAGAATCCTAAGCAGAACTTGAGTCAGGGAAAGACTTTTCAACCCAAAGGGGCTAGTAGACCATTCTAAATGGAACAGATGGAAGTTGAGTTTGTCCTACTAGGGAGAGAAGACTTATTCCCCACATGGTCACCGGAAGGTGTTGGTGCCAAAGTCAACAGGTAGAATGAAGGCCCATATAGCTATATATCTCTTTGAATGATAATCTAGGTTTCAGATTCCTGTTGGAGAGTAATAACAGGAAAAGAGGTTTACATGTTTACAAGCTTAATAAATATATCTGTCTTTATATAAAAAGAAGCAGACAAACACTAGTTAAAGTGGACCATGCAAAAATTGTTGGAAAAATAGAATTGGGGCTTGTCTAAATACTTTTGTAAACTATTTGGAATAATGAAAAAAATGTTAAATGTTTATTTTAAGTATGTATTTATTCACCTATAAGTGCCACTAAAAAGATTTATTTAAAACTGAAAAATCACACTTCATTGGTAGTTAATATCTCTCTGTGCATTCCACCTTTGCACATTACAACCTAAATGAAGTGCTCGTTTTTTGTCTTCCCAGATAGTTATATGTGCGTAGCTTTATATAGCAAGATCAGAGTTGTTGCATTTCAATTTTAATGAAAGTCTTCTGACTTTGTGTTTCAAGGAAGCTACCTAATCGCAGGCAAACTTTTTTTTAAGGTCTTCATGTATAGGAGTTAATTGATGAAAACAGGGAGCTTAAAGTCAGGATTATGGCTTTATTCCCAAATAGTCTGCAATAATTTCATCTTTATATAGTGCTTTCATAATTTAGAGAGTACTCCTACATGTGCTAAAACATACAAAGTGGTGTTAGAATTCAGTGTTCCCAAAATAAATGCTTCAATGAGAGAGATTTATCCCAAAATACAAAAATCCTTTCCTTTGGCTGCCAGGAATCCTGGGCCAGACTTTATACTTAATCACAACTATCTTAATCTTTATCATTGATATATCTGCTTTTCCCTGCCTTCCTATTCCTATTTATAATCTTATTTTAATGCCTTTTTTCATACTGCCCAACAATTGTTTCATAGGTGAGAATAAATTCGATAGCTATGTTTGTTGAAATATAGTTTCTTTAACACAGAAATAGCTACTTATGAAAAATTCTCTTGATTTTGATTCATTGGAAAACTTTTTTCCTCTTTGCATTCAAGACAGAAATATGGAAAGGAAAATATGAAAAATCATTAACAGCTTTTAAATGATTGAATGTTTAATGTTCAATGATGCAATTATAATAAAAAATTAGTTTTGTCCACTGAAATTACTTCAAGAACAATTGTTAATTAAAAAATTTTAAAGGCAAATATAATTACTAAAGGCTACATTCTTTATGTAGTTTTTGATAGCCATGGTAATCATAGCCATTTTTACTCTCATGAGATCTATTATATATGTGAAATAAATGACATACTCAAATGAAATGGTGATGTAACTATTCACATTATCAAGTGTTAAATGTGTGCCCTTCTTTAAGAATTGATCATAAGTATTTTTTGAAGGGTAAATGAGCATGGAGGATATTTTTTATACAGTTATTTTTGTTTTATTTAACAGAAGAAAGTCATTTGGCTAATACATTCCTAAAATATAAGTAAATCCCTATTTTTCCTCTATGAAGTTTAATATCTACTTATATCAAAGTTTGAAGAAAATAAGAATACTATTTTTAAAGGAAAAATGTAAATATCACTTTTCATGGTCCTCTGTTTGGAATTAAAGATGTATTATACTTTTTCTCTTTTGGAGGGTTATTTACAACTAAACATTTTAGAGATTAAAAGTACCAAAATAGATGTGCTTTATTGTCAATTTCAATGATTTTTTAACTAATCAGGTTTTATATTCTGAAACATGGAAAATCACTGTACATTTTCTTAAAATTTCCAAGATTATGTATATTCATGAATTAAATTGTATTTCAATAAAAGGAGCATTTATTCAATACCTGCTATACCAAACATTGGAGCAGGGAAACAAAGATTGCAAAGATATTACCTCTGCCCTTAAGGGGCTCCCAGATCACTGCACTCATCAGTATTATTTTGTGGCTCTCAGTCAAGTTAAAAGCTAAAGAAAATTGGCTAATAATTAGTGTAGGGTTGTCTATCTCTCTTCCAAAAGATAAACAAACATTTTTTGCAATCAGTATCAAAAGAAGAAATGCCTGTATTTAGTATGCTATGTCTCTTAAAAATGGTGCTATACTTCAATATTATCATATGCAGTTTTAGGCAAAGATTCTTTATCAACATGCACACATTCCAGAGTAGAGGTGAGGCCTGGAGAAACATGCATGGGCATGCAGACATGTAAAATATTTAGTACTATGGGTATGCCAGGGCAGAGTTTTCAGTGCCCATTCACATTTCAAGCTCAGATTCTGATATAACAACAACAAAATCTACTTACTTTCTCATTCCCTCTTTAGGATGTCCTTTTGTCAAAATGAATTTCTGTTTCTGGATTCTATAATTCTGTTGGCAATAATTTCTTACTCCTTGGAAGTGAATAAACCCTTTTTATCACATTAAGGTTTCGGTTTTGTTAAAAGTATCCTGGTGATTTGAAATTTAAACACCATTCAAATATGATTGTTTCTTCTCTTTTCTAAAAAAAAAAAAAGCAACCAGGATAAGACAAAAAAATAAATCAAATTTTATCTACTTAATATGGCAAAATTAACCAAATCTTGATGTTTAGGATTTTGACATTGCTTATTAAATTCTAACTGGGAACTGTATTTTGCCCTTTATAAGCTTAAAGAGCTTCTTAAAGTCTTAACTGCTTGTCAGCATCCATGTATCTCAAAATGTACAACTTTGAGCCAGGTGGCCACTGATTTGTCTTTCCATGCATAAAGCCTAACAAGTCTCAGCATATTTCAACCTGGCAGGGCTCTCCGCCCCCTCCTTTAGCTTTTCTCCTGGGAGGCTGAGCATGTGTGTGGTTAACTAAGTACCACAGTAGTTAAGAGCTCAGGCTGTGGAGCCAGACAGATTTGGGTTCACATCCCTGGATTTGACTGTTACTATTTGGGTTCCAATAAGAAAGTTACTGATCCTGGCAAAGAGCCAAGTGTTCAGTGGAGTAGAACAGTGTCCAGTCAGGGTAATAGAGGCCCTTTTTATTAAACAAATGTTACAAATGGAAGCCAGCTGTGTCTTGGTTAAGGCTTCATATGTAGAGCAGAAATCTTCCTGCTCCAAATTGAGAGCTCTGGCTACTGGCTCTATGATGACCTTGGGCCAATCACTCAAGTGGGGGATCTTCAATTTCCTTATCTCTATAATGAATCTGTAAATATTCTATCATCTCTGAGTTCTTTTTCTTACTATGTTGAATAATCAAATGCATTGTGTTAGTTTTTATTGAATTCATATATATGGACTATTAGTAACATGATGTCATATATAGCGTTTACAAAACACTTTTACTTAGTCCAGTTTGAGCCCTTTAAGAGCTTACAGAGATAGATGTTCACATCCCTATTTTATGGTTTTGGAAATTGAAGCAAATGACTTGCCCAAAGCTTTAATACTAGTAAAGTAGCAAAACTAGGATCAAAAGTTATTTCTTCTAGTTTTTACTTTTTATTTTGCAGTAACATTACAGTTACCTTGCTGCAATCATAACACATTTAAAAAAAGTTATCCCATGGCAAATAAACATTATTGTGTAAGCAGAATGCTGAATATCTTTCCCTATCTCTGAATTCTAGGTCAGCTTTAAATGCACTGTCTTCCTGAACCTGCCTTGTCCCAAAGGACCCACTTCAGTCTGGGGAGACTTTAAGGTTGTAGATGTATCCAGTTTCATATAAGGCAGGGGTCTCCAACCTATGGTGAGTTGTATAACTATTTCATTATATATTGCAATGTAATAATAATAAAGTACACAATAAATGTAATGCATTTGAATCATCCAGAAACCATACCCACCCTCCCCGCCCCAGGTCCATGGAAAAATTGTCTTCCATTAAAGTGGTCCCTTGTGCCAAAAAGGTTGGGGGCCACTAATTTAAGGCATATGAAGATCAAGGAGGCAAAACAGAGGAGAAAAATTCAGGATGATCAGAAAATCAGTTGCATTCTGAAGTGTTCAGTTAGGGCCCTAAGAGCTACCCTTGACCATATAATGAACAAAGGGTAGTTATAAAATGTGAATTCTTGTTATTAACAACCCATAATCTACTGTGGTACCACAGAACCACCCAAGACACTAAAATCTGAGAATGGGTTAAGTTGAATCAGATCCCTCTATATTCTTAGCAAGGTCTACCCCAAGAGAGATTTGCAGTGGAATTAATTATGTTGCATATTTCCCTCTATTGACAAGAAAAGAAAATCTATCTAGGAATATCAAAAACAGCCAGACAAGGAAAATAACTCACAAAATGTATATTTGAATTACTGATAATATAGGCCGGGCGCGGTGGCTCACGCCTGTAATCCTAGCACTCTGGGAGGCCGAGGCGGGTGGATTGCTCAAGGTCAGGAGTTCGAAACCAGCCTGAGCAAGAGCAAGACCCCATCTCTACTAAAAATAGAAAGAAATTAATCGGCCAACTAAAAATATATAGAAAAAATTAGCCGGGCATGGTGGCACATGCCTGTAGTCCCAGCTACTCGGGAGGCTGAGGCAGGAGGATCGCTTGAGCCCAGGA